>CADDXX010000029.1:3263378-3353346 GCA_902810485.1 Alauda arvensis | reverse complement strand
AAACCAACTTAGRTAYRTTTGAATTACTTGTGTAYCTTCCCAAATCAAAACAGTGAAGCACTGCAAACAGACATTCCTTCTAAGAAGGAAAAGTAGCCTTTTAACATCAGGTCCAGCAAACCAGAACAAATGYAATGTTAAAATGGCTCACTGGAGAAGCATGTCGATTTGCACTAAGGAAACTGCGCTCCTGCCTCAAGAGAAGAGTAGAACAAAAGCTGTTTCAGGGAAATTCTTTACCATTGTGAAGTTACATCATTTCAGGAAGACTGGCAAAATCAGCAGTGAGTAACATACCTTTCAGAAAGAAAAGAACTTTCATGAGGAGAACTTAATATTTGACATGTCTCTATGCTGGCAACAGCTGATGAGGGTAGTTGGCCCGATTGCAATTTGTCAGCAGCAGGTAAATTTGCATCAATTATTACGTGGCTGTCTATGTACTTTCTTCCAATTTTCGTACTCAGGATGTTCGTCAAGATAACTTTGGGTTGCCTGCCATACATATAACAGTAAATCATAAGTACTGCACTGAAATCTAGAGAAACAAACTTCTTGTTAAATTCATGTATCCTTGAGGCTTGATAATTAAACATCAATATTTTAAGTTCCTTAGAGGGAAAAAAAAGTCATTAAGAAGCTTAAAATACAAGGAAAACAGATTAACACAAAATAAGACCAGGGTAAAAAAAGTCAGCCATGTAATTTTACCTTAACCAGATACTATGCACACTGCATTGCCTCTACCACATCATGCAGTATTGTTTACTGGTAAATATTTATCTCTAAACAGCTTTCATGCAGTATCTGTACYTATTTCTCAGAACTCTGGAATAATCTTGATTTTCCTGTGAACAAGAAGCCTCCAGTAAAACAGAGCAAATTTTCTAAAGCACTTAGTGAACAGATAGAAAAATAGCGTGTACACAAAAGGTAGCATTAGATTTTATGCCCCTCCTCAGCTATGACATGGCTCTCTATAGTATAGCAAGACCCAGAAAAATACCCCCAGGGGTTAAAACAGACAAGCATCAAAAATAAGCCAAGCAGAAATACAAAGATGCAAGTCCCACTTGAACACACACATGATGTGTAAGAGCAACTCACTTCATACAATGCCTTGGCAGCCAGCTTGCTGCCCATATCCACTTCCTTTCTCAGACTGGGATTTAAATTCTMCCACTTCCATTGCAATTTATATTGGATTAGGTTGTAAGGCTGTGGCCTTTTTGAATGAATTTTGAACRACACTGCCTTTTGGGCATTGACTGCATAATTCTCCTGTTGTCTGTGTTCATCCACAGAGCACACTCCAGCAGAGACTGTGTAATGTCTGGRCAGCACTCAGGTCTCCTTGTGCACCAAGATGTAAATTTGCTTTTCATCAGGAGACTACCTTCCAGACATGACTGCACAGWCCCACAGGGGATAAACAATTAAGACATACAACTTAAAGAGGAAAACTCTGATACTGAAAAACATGTAGACTGGATGTAAAGGAAGCCCCTAAACTGTCCGTCATCAGAAGCTCAGACAGAAAACCCAGAGAATAAAGCATTCACTCTAGCCATACTTTTCCCTGAATATCTACAATTGACCACTGCTTGCAGGGGTGCARAGAAGATACTGGACTTGATATGCTTTTCTTCTGATCATTTATGCCAATTTTCCTATTTTCATGAGTAGTCTAAAGCTGTAACAGTGAAAATACACCTTGWTATATTCTCTGAGAAAAGAGCTGCTGTTAAATTCAAGTGTATTCTTTTCATGAGAATGAAAAAAGCCAAACATTTTGAGAATCCAAAGGCTAAATTATAATTAGTTGGTCCTGAAAGTATAGGACCATCTAGAAGCTATTTGACCAGAAAAAAAAAAAAAAAAACAGCATGCCTGGCACCATCTCCCTCAAATATTATCAAAAGGAACCAGGTACAAGTGAATTCAATTAAGTGAGATAAAATATAGTTCACGAACAAGGAAGTTGTGGTACAATAAAGAACACTTTCTCATGAAGAAATAACTGAAAGGAAAATTATTTTGTTTAGTGACATGAGGCAAAGACAACATACCTTTTAGACAGAAAAAGACTTTGGAGAGTAGGGTTTAAAATCTGCCATATCTTTATGCTGGCAGCAGATGATGAGGGTGCTTGATCTGACTGCAGCTTGCCAGCATCAGAAAAATTAACACGACTTTTAGGTTGCGCCTGCGTATATTTTCTTCCTATTTTCGTCCTCAGGACATTCGTCAAGATAACTTTGGGTTGCCTGCCATACATATAACAATACATTAATAATAGGGTGCTGAGAACTTTTTAAGTCATGTGAATTCAACAAAGACATTTCTGTAAGTTCACCGTCTCTGCATCATACCTCACAGAATTAAGGTCACTGCCCTGGCAATTTACAAAGTAGTTCTCTTTGGAGAAGAGCAGTCACAAATGCATCTGTTGATYAGGACAGCCTTTCAAGGTTTCTTCCTCTGGCATGAATGACTAACATAACCATATGCTATTCTGAAGAGGCAAACTTTCAGTGAAGAAACACTGAAATGGAAATTTTGCTGCATCTYGTAATCACAAAATGTTGTCACTTGTCTTATAAACTATTCTGAAAGTGTATGCTTGACCACTTGCAGGATATGAAAATAGGCACTTGTTTGGTGTCATCTTATTTTAAAASCATGAATATTATTTGTTCCCATATAGCAGATTATGATCTGGGGAAAAAAGAAGTTATTACAAATCTCCCAGTTCTGAAGCTACAGCTATTTCTACTCAATTTCACTAAACAAATTACTTAGAATTATGAATTACAAAGTCAGTAAGAATGCCCTACTGAAGTTCTTTAAAGAAGTATCTATACTTTGTAGTTCTGCTAGATTGGTACTGAAGTCTTCACGTAAAGAATTGATTCTGCATTATGGCCAGTAATTTCAACAGTTTTCTTACAGAATCATAAGGGCTGGAAAAGCTCTCCAAGATCAGCAAGTCTTCAACTGAATGCCACCATGTCCACTAAATCATACTCTGAAAGTGCCATGTCTACTTGCTTTTGAACACTTTCAGGCATGGTGACTCCACCACCCCACTGGGCAGGCTATTCCAGTGCTTGACCACTCTTCCAGTGAATAAATTTGTTACTGATATCCAACCTGAACCTCACCAGCACAACTTGAGTACATATCCCTTTGTTCTGTCACTGGTTGTTTTGGAGAGGAGACCAACACCCACCTTGCCACAACCTCTTTTCATGTAGTTTTAGAGAGTGATAAGGTCTTCCTTCAGCCTTCTTGTCTCCAAACTGAAGAAGTCCAGTTCCCTCAGCTGCTCCTCATAGGAATTATGTTCCRGCTCCATCACCAGCTCCACTGCCCTTCTCTGGACTTGCCCCAACACCTCAATGCCTTTCTTTTAATGAGGGGCCCAGAAGTGGACACAGCAATCAAGGTGTAGCCTCGCCAGTGGCAAGTACAATTGAGTGGGGAACAATCCCTGCCCTGCTCCTGCTGGCCACACTATTKCTGACACAGGCCAAGTGCCACTGGCCTTCTTGGCCACCTGTGCACACTCTGGCTCATGTTCACCTGTGCTGACCAGGCATCACTAAGGCCTTTTCCAGCCCTTCTTTCCCCAGCCTGAAGGGCTGCATAAGGTGGATGCAACCTAAKGGCAGGACTGCAGCTAATTGAATTTGTAAGCTGATAAGCATTACAGATAGTAGACAATTTGTCAGGTTTTACTTTATTTTCAAACCCCTGAGAGCTGGGCTTGTTTTCCAAGAGGAAATAGAGAATATATATATTTAAGAAACACGATCAATTAAAAAGTCAGCTACACAAGAACTTCTTAGGCTGTTAAAAAAAATTACAGCCACTGAAGCAGTTAAGGAAAAAYTCAAGGTGTAAGTCATCAAGAAAATTCATACAAGTGATCTTTTGAAACTAAACATTCACTCTTGTGCTTTGAAATTCCCCCCTAAAGACAWGAAATGCCTAAACTACTTCACTGAAGACTAAAGAACTGAAGTCACTTTAGCTCTTGGGATGCCAGAAGAGATGATGCAATTAAGGACTAAGACAGCTATTTCCCCTCCTCCAAYAGGAATCACAATTAAAAATAAATCCTTGAAGTTACTAAATGGTGTTTTTGCCTCCAAACTGAGAACAGTCGTAGTAATAAGCCCTAGCAACATGTAGAAGTGAACCATGAAATTGCTTCTTCTTTAAAACATGTTTTAAAATCACTATTGCAGGGAACCATGAGACAATAGATGTACTRTTCTCTGTGGAACACTTCAGCTCTCCTGATTAAAAACAAACCAGGGCTATCAATTTCCTAGATCTCATTTCTTTCACTTTTCATTGTTCTACCTCACAGAAATTACYTTTTTTAAAAATTTCTCAAACACATGGTACCACAATGAAATTTTACTAAATTTAGCTTCAAACAGCAAGGTAATTCATCTAGTGGGAGCACACAATTAAAATAAAGACACTGTGACCATGTACAATCAAGACTTGTAAGGATAGCAGAAAATATTTCAATATTGACTGTTAAAATAACATAATGACAGAAAAAGTCCACAGCAGGAAGTAAAGGCATCAGAAGCAGAATTTTACTACCTATAGTTTGTTGGCCACCTTGAAAATTCAGGTCTGACATCCCTTGCTCACACTCACATCAGGCTAGACCTTAACAGGCTCTAGGCTTCTCTATAATTTGGTTTACTGATTGTTACTTGGAACAGCATTTTTATTGTTCCCTTGATTTAAATGGAGTTTATAGATTTTAGCCAAGTACTTCAGCAAAAATGATCTTATAATTTCAAGCACACACACACATACCAGGAAGCAAGCTTTGCACTGGAAATCTTCGTGAAGGAGAAGAATCCTTCAACAAACAAGGAAGTCAATGGTATACACTTGCCAGTGCCAGGCCAATGCATCACTTCTCATCTGGCACCAAGTTTAGACTGAAGTTTTTGAACTGGTTATGACCTAACCTTCAGAGCAGAAGAAAAGCTCAAGAGCTTTCAACGGCTTCCCTTTCTAAAAGGGGTATGGCCTCTGGCAGTGTTTCTTGAAAATCATGTCATTAAAACTGGGAATATAATAGACTCAGGGAAACAGCTAAACTTGAGCCCGCCTGTACATCTGTAAACAATGAYTGGGACACAGATCCCTAAATTATCTGTTAAATTGTCCACAGAATAAAGTGAGCAACTCAAGCAAAAGACATTTTCAAAAGATTAAAGTAAGTGTCAAACAGAAAAAAGCAAAGTATACATTAAAAGCAAGTCCCACCAGCAGACCCAGCAAGTAATTTGCATAACAGTAACACTGGAGGCATCTTGGTGAAGGAAAACCAAAGATAATTATTTCTGTTTCTAAAACAAGTACCTACCATAGTSTCTCATTTACCTCCCCCAAACTGAAAAAAATACAAAAGCAAAGGTAATGAAAACATACTTATGCATGTAATGATGGAATAAACAAAAAATATATTATGAAAAATGCTGTTAGCTGCTCCTGACAAGTCTTATATTGCTTTCCACAGGCAAGAAAAGAATTATCCTACCTTATAAACCACAGGACCAAAAGCTATTCATGTTTGTACCTCTTTGGAGAAAATGTTTGCCCTCTTATTTCACACAATAATCACAGCTGCTATATATGGCTCCTTAGCCAACAATCACATTGTGTACACACACCAGTGCTAGAACTGCTGTGTCTAATTCATTCACATTTGTATTAGAAAGTGATCAAAATGAGACAAGGAGACTGCCGGCTCATTTGGGACTAAATCACTATTAATTGGTTAAACCACTATCYTCATGGCTATATTTTTTATTAGTAAACCCAAGTCCTGGGAAATCAATATTTTGCAGTGGGATGTACCATTTGAGGGTTGTTCCCTCAGCTCTCATACAAGCTGAGGGTCTGTCCTGTATCTGCAGGATAAAGCCACTGATAGGCCTGATGTGTATTCAGCCATCTGAGCTTCTGCAGCACACGGACAACCCAGGAGCTCCTTGACCTTTCAGAGCCCAAAGGARTTATGTGATACACTACCATTAATGGGAAACTCTGATTGATACATTCACTGATGACACCCCATTTGCGAGGAAAGCTTCTGATTGTCCTGCTTCAGCTTCAAGGTCCTGACCTTTCACCAGCTGATGAGAAGTCAGTGACAAGCAAACACCAACATCCCTATGAACCTCCTTGCTTTGCTGGAGTAGGAGGTTATTACTGACCACATGCACTTGTCAGGACAAGGGGACCAGTAGGTAAATGACTGTCACAAAAACCTCACTGCTTTGGGGTCMGTTCTTGAGCTATAACATGTATTCCACTGAACATTTAAAATACTGACCTGAAAGAATTGCACACATCTTATTTAAGTACTCCTTCCACCCTCCACCCTAACTGGGAGCTAACCTACCCCAAGAGCCCTCTCTGGGATCACAGACAAACCCCCTGACACTCACCTTTTACAAGCCCAAGAGCAGAGCTGTAMAAATGAGAGCAGCTGCAGTTGCTGCTACAAACACCATGATCTCACATCACAGCACAGCTGACAGAAGCAACTGACTACCAAATTTCCTAATCCAGAAGTTTAAAAACCCCCATGTGAAGGTGTAGGTTTGTGCTAATATACCTACTTTGTCCTTTATGACTAAAATTAGGTGGCAGTAGTAGTCTTGAAGCAACACTTTAGATGAAGCATGTCTCCCTAAAACCTCTGAGACTGGCTCCTACCAATGAAGTAGATTGCTTTTAAAATATCAGGTGCTAATAGAAGTTTTTCATTAAGACTTATTTCCTGCTCTACAATGCAAATGAAAAATTCCTCACTCGGAATAAAAACTATTGTATCAGAAAGACTTGCAGCACACAACTTCACTCTTTCCTCTTCTGAGTATTTTCAGTTCTCAGACTCTCGCTCAATAAACACCAACTCTTTAGAACCTGTGTGCTCTTTCCATGTATTATGCAATGAGGTCACCGTGTTGATTCTGACTTACTGAGAAACACTGAGTACCCAAATGGAACACTTAGTGCAAGCTTCATTGCAGACAGGAGAGTACATTTAYTTTACAGAGAGGCTCCAGCTAGTCTCTAGACACACATTTTTTTTCAAGGAACTGAAAAATGYACAGGTTTAATATGTGAATAATCACTGTCTGTTTGTAGTCTAAATAATTTCTCACTATTGTGCTGGTAACAATTTGCATAAAAATTATGGAATACCTATAAATGCTATTTGAAAGTCTCTTACATATTGAAATAAACACATGCAACAGAAAATTAATCCACAACAGATCTAAACGTAGCTTCAAAGAAACTAAACCTCAATGTTTAAAGATCAGTACAAAGAAAGATCTTTAGAGATTGATATATTGATATCAGATATCAACCATGTCACAACATAAATAAAATTCAGGAAACTGCAATTAAATTTTGATAGGCTGACCCTGTGAGCTGCTCTCTCAGTTAAAAGTTACTGACAAGCTTCTAGAGGTAAGTACATGCAAACTGACAGCTATGCCTCTGAGGAGGTAAAATAAACTCAGCATCTTTTGAAATTTCAGCTCTTCCCTWCAACACTTTGAAGCATTCTGAACATACAGACCAGGCTAAACAATGAGTATTTATAAATCACAAACCTACAGAACTCAGCAGTGTCAAAATCACCTGCATTTCCATTACCTGTGCACTTTGTTTTTAACAGCCTCTCCTGGTAAGAAACCACTTATGGGCAAGTTTAGTTGCATTTAGAAAGCAGGCAGAAAATGCTTACTCATTTATTTAGAATTAAGTGATTTGRGGAATAACAACTGCTTCATTACAACAAACATATTCATTTTGTCACAAAGTCATTATGCTCCCTAGCTGCTGCTAATAAATCTAGTTGTACATTTTCATTTCCATTTGTCAACTACAGAAATTACAGCTTCAGAATTTTCTWGGATAAAACAATTACCTAGCTGACAGCCCTGCAGATGATGATTTTATCTTATAATAGCATATCAATATTTCATCATAATCTCAAAGAAACAAAGATATTTGTTCTTGGCAGCAGAGAATAAAAAAGTGGCAYATCAGCAGTCTTAATTACTTAAGCGCCTTGTCAGTGACACAGAGGTGAAAAAGCTCTCATTTTTCTTACTTCCTTCCACTACTAATCACCATACTGTTTAAGGGATTTTTAAATTGTTTTAAAGAGTTGATAAAGCTTAAGCTGATGAGTGTGGATTGCAGAACAAAAAGGGCTGAGAAAAAGAATTCTGGGAAGCTTCTTACATGTCTAAAGATATCTAGGGCTAAAACAACAATTTACACTTAGAGAGAAATGARCACCTTTCAGAACTCCAAGCAGGTTAACAAGCAGTAATTCCTCTAGTAAACACTCTCATTCTCTAATGTCACARTCTTGTGCTGCCATTACACAAAGGAAAGGTTACAGCTGCCATTAGACCACTGAAGCATGRTTCTCTGAAGGTGAGCCACCCAACAGCTTGAAAACCATCTCTGCATGACACAAATAATTAGCTAGAGACCAGAGACACTCGTCTTCAAGAGACTGTGAAACCTAATATGCAAACAGAGATAAACTAATTTTGAGATGACTTCTTACCCAATTGAGTCTTCATCATTAGAGCTGTGCYTGTTGCAATCCTTTTGCCTTTTTCCTTTTGTGGAAGGCTTTCTGTTGTTGGCACTTAATCGCCACTGAAACAAAACAAATAAAATTGGCAGACTTCAACAAACCTGAATCTGTCATAGTGGACAACGCACTAGGAAAATGGGACACTGAAACAACGCAGTTGACCAAATATATCAAAGTTATAAAGAGCATACACAGCAATTTTGCAAAGAATTAATTTGCTTGATTTAAAAAATCCACATACCACCYGATTTTGAGTAGAATGCCTTTCTCCTGAAGAAATATATAGGACAATTCTAATGTTTCCCAATTTCAAGGGGAACTRTACCAAACAAAGACTTTATTATTATGCCTGCTCCACATAATCACAAATACACAAGATGCAGAAAGTAGAAGCTAACTCAATTTGCTTTTAAGCAAATTTCACAGGTTACAATATGGATACAAAAGGTATAAAATTCTGAGAAGGAAAAGCAATTTAAAGGTTTGGTACTTAGGTGGCAAACCCCAGAACAGCAAGACTTCRTTATTTCCAAATTCTCTTACCTTACCAGAAAATACTTATATTTTCAAATGAAATAAATAAAGCCCCACCACAACACAGTTACTGCTGCAATTCCAGAAACCTCTAGCTCTCCAACCCTCCTCCTAATCTGCCTCACTTCTTAAAATACAAACTGTAATAAACCCAAGAGATGCTTGAAAATTATGCCACTCAGGCTGAAAGCAGACAAARTTATCTTCATTTTTGACTAAGTGTGGTCGAAAAGGGCATCTGAAAAGTTCACACCCATCCATAGTCTACAAACTTGAGTGAAGTCTGAAAGGCACATCCCAAATCAAACTTCTCACTCCATAGGGACTACCTCTAATGTAAAATAAGCCCATTATTAAAGCTGGCAGCAAGAAACTGCCATGACAGGGCTCTCCCCTCTTCCTGCCTTCAAGCATCATCTAGTTCACCTCATACCACTGGTGTTCAAGCACAGGAGAGACCTATGCATCCAAATCACTGAAAACCGCACAAAGTTTCTCAAACAACATGGTGCAAACTCTGACAACTCACAACCAAGTTTTTTTTTCAAGTGGAACATAAAAACTAGTCAGTGTTTAAAGCATTTAAAATCCCTCAATGCATGGAAAAGTTCAAAATACATAGATATAGGTAGGAAAAATAAGAARTGGAAAATGAGACAACATCCAGGAAATAAAGAATTTTCAATACACCCATTCAAATCATTATTTTTATAGAGGCAGAGAGAAATACAGGAAGAACTCTATGCAAGCACTCTCTGAATCTGCCCAAGAGGTTGCTGCTTGTAGCCSCAGGAGACATCACCTCCCATTTCAAAACTTGATTGCAACTGTATGCTCTGCTCACTGTAAGCACTGCCAGCATGGAACACAACCCCACAGAGAGTCTCTAGTGCAGCATTCTCAAATGACCTGGCCTAGAAGAGACCTGGATCACATTACCACTGCTACTGTAAATCAAAAAAACATTCCTACCTTCCCTCACTACACCTTTCAACCTCCTCTGAGGGGGAGAAGGTCACTTTGTCCAGGCCCATGATTCTGAAAGCACTAAAGCCAGCAGCAAACTCTGGATGTTGAGTGGAAGGAAACAAGAGTAGCAAAATGTGTTTCCAACACTTGACATTTGACATGCTTACTAAATTTGGTACAGGCTTATAGAGGCAAATATTTGCTTCTATATGTGACTGAGACAGACACTCAGTTATGATAAATGCCATAAGACTCTTGCAATCTTTTGGTCTTMTATATAGTTATTTCTGTATTAGCATCTAAAATTCTGTCAAGAGTCATACAATACTTCATATATTCTCTTAAAAGCTTAAGCTCTTGGATACCTGGAAACTCAATGTAAACAACAATGTAACAAAAARTTTGGTAAGTGATCTGAACATAATCTAAAAGTTCAGTAGTCAGAACACAATCAACTAAAAAAATTAAATATCATATWTRCCTTTAAATTAATTMTTTTCAAGATCGTTTCAAACTACACCCAAAGACAAACAACTTTGCAGTGACTTAGGCTGGAAAGATGGCACTAAGACTGCCATTTCTGTAAATGTAAACCCTCAAACAGATTTCAGACTTACACACTTGTCTCTCTCAAGATAACCTGGATTAGTTATTGGTCACAAGGCAGCCTCCAAAACTAAACCAAAACCTCATGAAACATTCTCCTACACACTTTACACTCTGAAGAGCTTCTCTTTACCTCTTTTAAAGGGTAGTCACAATGGTGGGAGCCTGGGAGCCTTGCCAAAGGGGACTGAACATGGACATCCTCTGACTTGGTGTTTGTTTTCTTCYTTGGTATACGAAACTGAAAATAGATGATGTTACACATGGTAAAACTAAATTATCCACTGCTGCTACGAGCTGACATACAGCCATGTACAAAGTTGTCTTAACTGGGCAAAATAAAGTTGCAAGGGAAGCCCTGACTTGTGACTTTACTTGAAATGCATTCTTCATTAATGCTTGATCACAACTCATGTGTCACACCACATGATGAGCTAGTTTTAACACAYGAACCATCTGAAAAAGCTCTATTTCATTAATTCTACATCTTCAAATGYGACAAAAAGGTGACAACCAATCCACTGGCACAGTTTTCTTACTTCATTCTGATTTGTTTACACTCTAGTTTAACTGTCTCAGCTTAGAGAATTAAATAGCGGAATGTCATGACCAGGTTTGCTTTCTCAAAAGAAAAAAATCAGGATGAAGAACAGTTACATCTTGTAATAGTACACATATTTTGGTATAATAATTTAGCATCAGACTTCAATGTACTCAAAGTGGTATCAGCTACTGTCATTGCCAACTCCCACAGAAATGGAGCCAGCATTGAAAGTCATTACTGAAAGAGAAAGCAGTTAGTAATCTACAGAAATTCACCAGTTCAGAAAAAAAGACCTAAGAAAAAAGGTTTGTTCATTGAACATCAAACCAAAAATAAACAAACTAAATTTGTATTACTTCATCAAGACAAGGAAACAGGATGTTTCCTATCAGTTAATTAAATCAGTTAAAATAACATCAACTGAAAGAATAAAAGTRCGAGCATTGCTATTGCTCCAGGCATCCTGAGAAGCAAAACCTGACACTGCAAATACCAGATGAGAATGTATCAGAGAGGGAATGCAACATTTACACCTCTCAGAGAACTGAGAGTAGCTCAGGCAGGAAAAAGCTGAAGCTACTCCATATGATGGACACTGAAAAGTGTCCTATGAACTTGATTTGCAAGCCACCAGATGCCTTGCATTGTAACATGAAATTACAAGCAGGATTCCAGAACAGTGACACTAACAGTTATTAGCACCTTAACTGCATTCATTAGCTCAGCAGGTAGCCCTTCAGACACACCATAATGAGATAATATTTYTATTATTCAGTCTGAATCATGAGTGCTCTTTCTCCTTCTCTACACTTCTTTGAAACCAAGATTAGCATTTTTTGTAATTAGTCCCAAATTTTTATACAATATCTCAGGCTGCCTTTGCTGGTCAAACACTAACAAATCCTCCTTTAATAACAGATTCCTCAAACTCTGAAGGATACAAATGTCACACTCAGGCAACAACTTCTCATACAATTACCTTCCTTTTCAATCAACATGGAAGGATTGAAACAAGGCATTTTCTTATTCAGGACCTTCCACAAGCAGATTGTTTCAAATTTGGTTGGTTGATTTTGTTTTAAAAGCGGCCTATAAACACATTTATCAGTCAAAATGCATGTTTCTGATCTGCACTGCAATAGCTAGGAACAGACTACTTACTTCATACCTGCTGCCAGACTAGCAGCTTCTCTTATGAGATTCCAAAAAACACATAGTCATCTAGAATTTTAACATACATTTAAAATTTAAGAGGTTCTGATAACCCCTGTAATGACATAACAGACGACATTAAGAACAGATAAAAGTCAGACTCAGTAAAAAGAAGAGACAACTGATAGAAAGGGATAAAAAGCAAAGATACATTGACCAGCAACATTTCCAGCTCACCACACAGCATCTTCCCAATGCTTGCACTCATTAAGAAGATGTTGGTTTACAGTGCCCACAAYTAACTTACAGAACAAGCACAAAGACTACAGGCAAAGAGAGGTCYGAATCTACACTAAACACCAGGTATGCAGTTGCCTCAGCTTTTCCCAAATACAAAGTGACTAACTCTACACATACAGGTGCATATACACTCAGTAGACTCATCTAAATCAGCAATACTTTCCTGAAGGTTTCCACCTGCAGAAGTAAGGGCCAGAAAAAATGCATAAACACAGTGTTTAGTTCTAAACCACCACCCAATCCCACCAGTTCCTACATCTACCATTTGTTCTCACCAGCACTCCCACTGCTAGAAACTATTTCTAATAGGGATATTTTAGGAAAAAAATAGACACCAGCATAAGAAGCCTCTGAGTAAATCTCTGCAGAGATGTTTTACACAGTTCTACAGCTATTTTACTTACTTCAAATTACTCTAAATTTTTAGGTGTTAGCCTAAGTCTTAAAATAACTTGGAAAATACCCTGTTTATGTGTAATCAAGTGCTAAGCCTATAATGTATTAATAATGTACAACAGTAGATATTAGTATTGACTGCTACTACAACAAACAGTTACCCAAGAAAGCATGTTCCAACAAAGCAAAGGTTAGATCCATGAAGAATGAATTTGGTTGTGCAAACACATCACAGCACCCTAGGATACACAAAACGTCAAAATAAAATATTAAAAATGTCAAGTACACTTACACTGACATGACTTGAAGATGATGTTCTTCCTGACATGGTTTTCCATACTGAAAAAAAAAAATAAAAAGAAAAAAGGAAAATAAAAKAATGAACTTATGAACTTAACAATTTCTGGTTTACTGATTAAAAKGAAAGTAGAACCACAGTAGCAAGCACTAAGAAATAACAAGAAAATAATTTTGGGCAAACTAGAACAAAGAAAACACATTCATAATATGGCTTGGGTTGGATGGGGATTTTAAAAGACTTTATAGTCCAGTTCCCCTGCCATGGGCAAGGACATCTTTCAACTGATCAGGTTGCTCAAAGCCTATTCAACCTGATCTTCAACACTCCCAGGGATGGGGCATCTATTGCTTCCCTCTCTGGGCAACCTGTTCCAGCCTCACCATCCCCATTGTAAAACATATTTCTTCCTCATGTCCAACCTACACCTACTCTCTTTCCATTTATGACCATTCTTTCTTGTCCTGTCACTACCAGCCTTGGTAAAAAGTAATTGACAGCCACAGTACAAGGCAGACACACACCTGGGCAAGGCTCTGGCTTGACAGCATTGACAGCGTTGGTAATGAAATTGTACCAGAATTTATCCTTAGCTAAGACATTAACTCCTTGCTGCAAGTGCACAACTAATAAGCAATTCACACTTGGACTACAGAGTGGAAAGGAGTAAAAGAAGACATCTGTACCACTGCAAGRGCTCCAAGAAAAAATAACAGCCAAAGATTCCTGTTAAATCTATAAACTGGAAGAACAGAGCTCCAGAGCTTTCAGCATTTCTAGGTATTCTCTATATGACTCTGACATGAGACTTTCCAGGATTCCAGCTGCTTTGGAGTCTCTGAAGAAGACAAGTTCGAGGACTTTTACTTATCTCAGCGGTTTCTTTAACTTCTAGCCACAGGCCCCCAGTGTGGGGAACAGACCGATAAAGAAAAGGCAGAGTACTGCCAGTTCCGACGCCTGACGAGGAAGAGCCGACAAGCGGAGGCCGCCTGACAGCTCGGGGGAACAAGCACCACCCAGGAGCTGTCACCGCAAGAGGCCGGCCCTGGCACAGCGCTGCCCGCCGGCGGAGCACTGCGGGCCCCGAGCTCCGCAGCCCCGGCTCCTCCCGCTAGGAGGGGAACAGCTCCCCTCTGACAAACCCCCAAATCCCGAGGGCCTGAGCCAGCAATTCTATCTTTTCACACTCTCTCCTCAGCCTTCTCCCAGAGGCGCAGCAACGCCGCCACCAGCCCTTCCTCCGCCCCTCAGAGCCCTCCGCCCCACCGGCTTCGCTCGTTCGCGGCAGACACCGCGGCCGCCCCGCGGGGACAGCGGCCGCACGGGCCCCCGAGACGCCCCCCGAGACGCTGCCGGCCGGCCCAGCCCTGCCTTGCTCCCCCTCCGAAGGGGCAGCGGCGGGCAGGAGGGAGCGGCCCTGGCGGCAGCGCASAGCACTCACCGCCACCGCCGGAGCTGTTTACCCGGGCCGGCCCCGCCGCTGCCTGCGCAGCTTCCCCGGGCACTTCCGGGCCGGGCACCGCCCCGCAGTGCCGCGCCGGGGCCGCCGCTCGGGCTCTCCGAGCCTCAACCTGCTCAGGAGAGCTCGGAACTGGTCCGATAAAAGCCGTTAAAGAAGCGAGAAAAACCGCACTGCTTTTAATGAAGCAATGGCGCGCCCGGCCCAGGTTGAAGTTGTACCTTGCAAATGAGGTTTCCCGCAGCTGACAGCCAGGTTAATCCCCTGACGGGGGGATGCACAGCCCGGGAGCGCCTTCATAAACCCGGCTAGCCTTCAGCAGCTAAGGGGAGACGAAGATTTGATGGCTGGGTTTTTTTTTTTGCTTTGTGGGTTTTTTTTCCTTTGTGGTTTTTTTCAGGACAGCTGCAGAATTGTAAGTTTTGTGTAGAGCTTTCTGTTTTGTTTTCTTCTTGGTAGCGGGAATTAAAACTGGTGTGGACAAATGTTTAGTTTCATACACGAGGTTTAGCTTTAACTTACTGTCAGGTGTGAATTACAAACATGAGAGATCAGTTTGTAGTTTGGAACGATCCCGGAGCGCTTTAGGTGGCCACAAGCTATCAGCTAGTGACAGGTTTTGTAGATACACGCCCCAGTACGCAAAGTAACGAAACCTGAAACCATGATTGGGTTTATTTTTTTCATGCAGAGGAATTGTCCACGCGCCCAGAGTGAAAAAGATTTCCATCTATGATGATGACAGATTTTACAGGAGAGCATACGGTAATACTGGGCTTCAGTAAAATAAGGTGGTTTTAAATGGAAAACAAAATAATCTTTATGGATCTTATAYAGTACTTATACTGCAGTAGTACTTAGAATATGCTGTAACAAGCACCAGCTGAATTTACATCTGAAGCTTTTTAGAATCTAAATAGAAAAGTGGGAGAAAGGGAAAGAGGGATTATTTTCCCCCAAAAGCAAAATTTTAAAATTAAGGTAGCAATTGTAAATGCTGCCAGTATATGCAACCTTGAATGTTGCATTTATATATAGRCAATGAWGTACAAACAGCTATCAATGCTGAWTTAGAATGCATACTTACAMCAAAGAAGTACATGCATTATGCAGYTGTATCTAGAACAATCTGTAATTGCTACTTTTTAATTATATAATTAATTGTGTTCCTACGATAAAATCAGTCCTCTGGACTAGTAAGTATATCATTCTAAGCTGCTATTTAAGTAAACTCTTAAGTGATAACCTATTATTAATTGCCTCAAAACCTTTCATTTTGCATCTTGAAGGCAATTTTAGGAAGGAAAGCCRTATGTGCATCTTATGTAAAACTGTGTTTGTTTTTGCCTTTGAAATCTTAAGCAACCCTTCTCAATGCTTTGTAAAGCAAATGTTCAGAGTTTAATTTGGAATCATATATCCTTGTTTTGGAACTGAAAGAGCAGTGTTGCTGTTGGTAGCTGAAGTGAGAGAATAGTAACCTCCTATTCAGAGTATGCTGGGAAATTGGTCTCCCCAATCTTTTAGGGGTGAGGAGAAAAAGGAACTGAGAGGTGGGTATCCCCCAGCATAGAACTCCAAGGAAACTGCATCTACCTATTCCTAATTCTTTCAGGAAAGTGTGCCTTTCTTCATACTCATCTTTCCTTARAATATGTCAATTTTTCTCCCAGTTTGTCTCAAGGGAACAACAGCTGGAATATGGGCATCTTCTTGCCTACTAAGTATTTTCTCTTTTGCATTAATTGCCCATATTTCAGCAGCATAGCAAACAGACTGTTTCCCCATCTCCTTTGTGTCTTTCATGCCTTCCTGCAGGATGAAAAAATCGTAGATGAATGGGTGCCCTCACGTTTTCTTTGTGCTGTTTCCATTTCAAGAAATTGGCAAGACAGTAATACATGGATTATGTATCTTAGCATATAATTTTTTTCTTTTTTCTATGTATACTGATTATATGAGATAAAAAAGGAGAAACGATCATTTTCTAGCCTKTTCTCTATTATTTAGAAGATGGGAATGACCCTGAAGAGAGGACTTAATACCACTAGCTCAGTGGAGRTTACTCAAAAGGAAAATACATATGGTGTTGCTATGTTGAAAAGCAAAAACGGGTTTGTTTGTTTGTTTTTTTTTTAATTTGGGGATGTAAGAAATAATTTTCAATCTGCTAAGCAACTTACCCCAAGGAAACCTGCATTCCTTTGAAAGAGTTGGGTTCCAGTTCAAGTCACTTATATGAAAATATTCACTTCACTTTTTATCCTAGTAGTTGGCTTTATCAGCTGGTATAGTGAGTTTTAACATGGAACGTGATTTACTCTGTTCTATAAAACTTATTTTAGTTCAGCAATAAAAACTTAAAGGTATGTAGTCTAACTTGCCCAATATAACTTGATTCATTAACTTGAACCATTAACAGGAAAAAAAAAAGTATTAGGACTCAATTCCTGAAAAGGTAGGATTCTGACCACACCAAAGGTTATACCCTGTTTGCCGTTCTACAGACAACGACAGTCATTAGTAGATTGAGGAGTTACTAGGAAATAGAAGGTTCTACTAAGCTTAATTTTTCAGCTGCACAAAAATCACTTCCTGGTGTTACTCATATCAGTAATTAGAGATTATTTGAAATTGGAGACCTCAGTCCAATCTCATGATTGTTTGCTGCCTGAACTTTCTTCTCTCCTGCTCCTGGACCAGAGTGGCTAGTTTATTCTGTCATCCATTTCTATATTTCCATGTAGAAAGTGCTTGCAAGGGTGAATTACTAACTAGAGTGATTAGCAGAAAGCAAATACATACATGAATTATCTGTTCTAGTGCAGCTGAAGGTAGAATATGGAGAGTATGGAATTATCTGTTCTAGTGCAGCTGAAGGTAGAATATGGAGAGTATGCTGATACACAAGCAACAGGAAGGTTGAAGTCCTTAGTAAGTACAGCTAATTTTCTTTAAAAAAATCAGGATCCAGTACAACACTTGGACTATTTCCAACTGCCAAGGCCTGTATTTCAWAGGTGGCCTTGAAACTCAGTGGAGTTCCAAGATAATGGCTAGGAGACAGCACAGTAAGTTGTTCAAGTGAAAAATGAACCATGTATACGTGCCTCCTTCTTAAAGCCTTTAATTAAATTTTCTTTAACAGATCTTTAAACAAACATGCCAKCTTACAAATTTTTAACTACCAAACTGAAATAAGGCATTATAAAGGCAGAGTTACTGCTGTTAGAACTTCTCAACTGACATCTTTAAGAGACTTTAGAAGCAGCTGGTTTACTACACATCACCATGAAATACTCTGGATCAACAARTATATCATTAGTAATAGCTTTCAAATCTGAATTCTAATGCAATGGGGGGACTGGGTAGACAGGTCTTGTGTGGAGGTTTATTGCTATTTTGAAATAAAAGTCTTCTTAATTTGTAGTGGTTACAAATACAGCGTGAACTCAGTTTGAGGAAACTAACAGAGGGATCAGAGTATCAAGAGGAACTGAAATATTACTTCAATATAAATGGGGAACTGAGGCACCTGGATACAAATGAGTCCTTTGTTTTCAATTACTACAAGAATGGGCATGAACAGAATCACAAACGCTATGAAGTTCTGGGACATTTTATTACCCAGTATGTTTATGAGCTCTTAGAAAGAGTCTGCATGYTGCAGAAAGTTTATATTCCTACTGATGCTACAGAGGATGAACCAAGAAGTTTCTTTTTCATGAGCAAGAATGCACTAACAAGTTCCTCTTGCCTAATTATCCTTCTTCAAGACCGTGGAGTTTTTTGTGCTGGACAGTGGGGGCGAAGGGCAATTGTCAGTGAGGGCCTGAGACATGGAACACAAATACCATTCATCAAAATGGCCCTGCAAAGCCACTGGGAAGTGATTGTACTGAATCCCAATGATAACATCACTGATTTGAACGTGGAAAAGGAGAGATCTTCTGCCAGGGAAGAAGYGCTTACTTTTACAGAGTCTGTCTGGTGGATGCCCAAGAGGGGCAGCAGCAGCCCTGAGGAGCATACAGCGTATGTATGGGATCATTTCATTGCAAAGAGTGCAGCCAGGCAGGTGGCCTTCATTGCCCATGGCTATGGTGGGTTGGTGTTTGTTGATCTGCTGGYGCAGAGGAAACGTGAGGTGATGAATAAAGTGTACTCTGTGGCATTCATTGACTCCATGCACAACATGCAGCACCAGAGCAGATGTGATGCAGAAATACAGGAATGGATACGCAAAAACTGCCGGGAATGGGTGTCAAACAGCAAACCCCTAAATAAAACTGTAGACTTTCTCATGAGAGTAAGTTGCCCTACTTTCTCTGCTGGAACAGAAAAGTATGGTTTAGCACCCTCCTGCTGCCTACAACCCATCTTTAAGTACCTGAAGAGCATGCTGAAAGCCAAGATCACAACAGCCTCGAGGAATTCACCTGTTGCAACCAGAAGCAGCACAAGTAAGAAGAGAGGCAATAAATAAAGGTACACTGGTTTGTTCTKGAGAGCGGTCTCTTCCTTCTATAACTGCCTCTGCACCTTTCTGTCACCTAAGCACCTTCATCTCAATGTGGAGAAAATCACAGTTCTAAGATTGAAACCAGTTTGCTTGGTTTTGAGAAGAAAAACATAACTGWTAGGAAAGAAATGTATTGTTGAAAGCCTTAAGCTACAACACTTGCTAGCTATGAAATTTAAAGCTGAATTAAAGATGTTAAGGTACACCAACTCTCATCTATCATTTTCTATAATAAATATTCTATAGTTATGGCTCTATAACTATAATCAGACTAAACTATCAGGAAAATATTTGCTTAGGTGCTTAGCTTCATTAGAAGGCAAAATCTGGAATAGMAAAAGCATGTGAACAATCTTTCTATGTACCATGTATTGTTTAAAGTCTTTCAAGAGCTGCAACATCCACCTTCCTCYTTGAAACATTTACTGTTAAGCTGAACAATGCTTCAGGGAAGTACATACTAYTTACTACCTTCCCTCCAGTCACAGTTGGTGAGCCCCAAACATGACACATGGAAGTAGAATAATTTCCATTTTAAAGCCAACTAAGCCAGTAAGAATACTGAACATGAGGTGCTGTAGAGATACAATAGTCTAGCAACTTGCAATTGCCAAACTGATGCAAAGGAATGACATTGCCGTTCCTCTCAGCTGGTTAACTTTAGACATTGGTGGGAAACACAGTTTTTCAATTTACGTACTCAAAGCTTGGAGGTGTACAAGCAGAAGTTTTAAATAATCTTTAAAGTGAACGTAAACAAAAGAATTATTCTTAATTTCCAGTTCAAGCCCATGGGAATCAAAAGTGTTCAATGGCCACAAAAAAGGATCCTTTGACAGATGATGAAACCTTCTCCTACAAGTGTAGAATGTTCCAATCTCAATCAAAAAACCCTGTTGAACAGTAATAATGGGTATCAGGGAGAAGAGAGYATCAACTTGCCTTTGTGTTTATATCCATTTCAGATTTCAGTCATCATCTCTCTTAGAAGAAACTTCTGTCCTGTTAAGCAGCAATGAGTAAAATGAAAACTTCTATTGGAAAGGCACATTCAGTTGAGAGCAAGCACAGCTTTCTTTATTAATGTCAGGTTTAGTGTTATTACATCTGAATGAAAATGGCACTAAACAGACAACTAACAGAGTGCCTCAGTTCCCTGAAGAAGGTTGCCGTGGAGATGCCATAGCTGAGGATGCCCACAGCCTGCCTGTTTTGTAAGGGCTGGTCAGCACACAACTCAAAGAACAGTCACTTGTGTGAACTCTGTGCATGAACACGTAGCTTTATTTAYGAGAGAAGCATGAGGTGACAGAATATCTGTCTTCAGAAGGAGACCAATATGATCCTTCAGRATAAATGCTCAAATTGTCCCACAGTGTCAGAGGAGGCCAAAAGTGCTCAAAGGAAAAAGGGATCTACAACATCATCCATTTCTATACTTCTTATCTCAGGTCAACYCATTAAATTCCTTGGTAGAGAAGGTCATATTTAGGAATGTTATTGGGATCAATAGGACTTCTCACAATGAGCTTTCCCCGCATTGCTCCACGGTAGATCACTTCAATCAGATCTATGAAGTCTTGCTTTGTTTTGAAGCTTCCTACAAATTTGGTGTGATCTGGAGACCTACACAGAAGCATAAGACAAAGGTAGAATTGTAACGTTAGAATATTCAGAGATAAACAACCTAAAAATGTGAAAAGATGCCCAAATGAGATAAGCAGTTCTRATCTGGTCATTCTGAAAGAATGAACTAACTTTGTGATGGCATAACCAAGTCAGCTGTGACCTCCAAAGGTCAAATAGGTGCAGTGTCATGTCTAAGATCTTAACCATGTCTTACTTTTTGGTTGGTTTTTTTTTTTGCAGAATCAGACAATATTTCACCTACTTATTGCATCAGAGCATATTTCAAATTACTTCTCTATTTTACATTCTTTTGGCTTCCCACAGAATTCTCAATGCAGATGCTGATAACAACATTATAATTTCCAAATGTTACCTTCCCCAGACTTGGAAACATAGAAAAAGACTGATAATTCTTACAGACATAATAGACAAGGGTAGGATGACTTACCCATAATCAACCTTCATGTGTTGTCCATTGAAGAAAAATACAGTAGATGGAATATAGCTGATGTCAAAATACTGGGTGTACACTGGGACATTGTTCACATCCACCAGGTAAATGACTGCCATTTTACTTAGGTCATGAGCTGTTTTGGCAAGCTGGAAAGAGTGAGAAAGGAGAAYAATTAGACTGAGACATGATGAAAAGAGGGTGGCAGGCTTTATAAAGCTGTATTTCTCTTATGTGTTACCAGCTTAAGGAGGTATAGAATATCACATCTTGTCTACCTCAAGCACTTAGTTCAGCCAGTACAATAGTAACACAGATGCTTACTTTTCAAACCTTTTTATAAATATAGTATAATTTTATTCTGTATTTGTCACCAAACTTTTTGTGAGTCCCCATCTTAGCAAAAGCAACATTGTCTTCTATGCAAGGACTATACTTGTACAGTCCGTAAAAAAAAAAAAAAAAAAAAAAAAAAAAAAAAAAAAAATAAACCACAAAACCAAGGGGAAAAAAACCACCACCAAAACTGGTCTTACAATATCATCGAGCTGCAGACAAACAGAATCATTATCTCGTCCAAAACGGAGAACCAAAACCTTCTCAGCGACGCTTTTTATTGCCTGATCCACTTCCCTCTTACAGGTCAGTTTGGGCAGCAGAAAACTCATCGCGACAGATCACGGTCTCCACTAGAATCCCCACCTGAGAGTTAAGGAAAACAAACCAACAAAACAACGCACTATCAAACAACAGCAACCTGCGGGTCAAAACCAAGTGAAACTTCTCTGTGCTATTAGATTTTTTAAAAGGAAAAAAAAAACCAAACCAAGAAAAGGGGGGTGGGGAGGGGAGAGGAGAGAGGAAGAGAGGGAAGCGGAAAGGAAGAGATCACAGATCACCAGGCCGGGCTGGCAAACCCCTCGACCCCAGGCGATTGCCTCCCGGCCCGGCGCCGCCAGACCCTGACCCGCTCCAGGGGCGGCGGCAGTACCCACCGGCAGCCCCTCAGTGCCCTGGGGCTCCCCGGGAATGAAATACGGAGGAGCTCGGATCCCCGCCCGCCGTAGCGCCCGCCGTGGGGACGCAGACAGCCCGGAACGCTGGTGGCGCAGCCGCGGAACGCCGGGGACAGTGCAAGGACGCACCGCGGCCAGGCGGGCTCGCCCCGCGCAGGCGCAGCGGCCCCGCGAGGTGAGCGGCGGTGGCGGCGGTGAGCGAGGGCCGACTCGGGGTCTGCAGGSCCCTGCTCGACCGAGCCCCGGCGGGCGGGAGCGCGGCCGGAGATCGGACAGGTGCTTCTCGCCACCCGCGGCGCGGTGCCCCGGAGGCCGCGGGCCCCGCCGCAGCGYGGGGAGCGGGCGCGCCGGTGTCCCGGGGAGGGCTCGGGGCCTCAGCGAGGGGCTGTGGGGTGTGAGCTGGCGCTCTGCGGCTCGGGCACTCGTGGGCTGCGTTAAAAGTTCTTAAGMAGCGTGCACGTGCAGTGCTGCTCCCATGCGGCCGATCTCATCAGTGAGTGCCTAAGGGGCGTGCGGAGAGTATGGATCCAGGCTGTGCCCCGTCCCGTGGTGCTAAGCCGTGCGACAAGAGGCAACGGGCCGAACTGATGCACACAAGTTCCACATGAACATGAGGAAAAACTTACTGACTGCAGAGGACCGTGCACTGACCAGGTTGCCCAGAGAGGTGTGGAGTCTCCCTTACTGGAGATATTCCAGATCTGTCTGGACACAATCCTGTGCCATGTGCTCAGGAATGACCCTGCTTGAGCAGGGAGATTGGACCAGATGATCCACTGTGGCCCTTTACGGGCTTACTCAGTCTGTGATTCTGTCATTCTGAGTGGGCAGCTGTGCTGGAGAAGTAAGGCAAGTTGTTCAGTCACTGAAATATCAGTGAAGAGCCTTTCTGTTATTGAGATGAGTTGCAGTGAAGTCATGCTAAAGAAAGAAAGAAAGGAAGAAAAAGATAAATACGATGCTGGTGTGAATGACTCACTGGAAGGTAACTTGGCTCTATCAAAAGCTGTCAAGGAACTGATCCCTTGATTTCTTCATGCTTCTTTGATTATTACTTYTGCCAGTAGGTTTAATGCTTCAATGTAAAATTAGACATACTTCTATTGTAACACTTACAAATTTTCACACTGTTAGRATGTTTGGTTGTTCTTGTTTCTTTTTACTTAATAACGGTAGAACATGAGAGGTCAGCCACCAATTTGACCAATTCCTGTACACTAAAACACATGCCAGGTTATATAACATTTCTAAATAATACACTGCTCSTTCTGTGCCTCTATCTGAGTAGTACATATTTAGAAACCAAATATTAGATTTAACTTCCTGTTTTGTATATCACATTATTTTCAATTTATTAGGAAGGTTATGAATTTTGATTTAAAAATTAGGGATTAATTCTAGTTTTAACCAAATCATGTTTCCTCAAGCACTGAACCTTCACTGATACTTAGTTTGGTAGTGTGCTTAGGCCAAGGAAACTATTAAATGTTCTTAGGTGATAYTCTTTCTGCAGACCTTTCATATTGAAATACAAATGTGGATAAAATTAATGGGACTGGGGTAGTTTATGTCCTCAGCTTTAKGTGCCTATGCCAACTTCACAGACAATTCAGCAAAAAGAAAAAAAAAGATCTTTTCCTGTACTAGTAGTTATTCTTCCATCTCTTCTTTCTGTTTTCACAGGATAGATAAATTACATAAAAATACTTCTGGTTTCCATGCAGCATTTCACTGACTTTGGTTGTGAAGTCTCATCATATGATACAGATAACTTAAAGACATCTTTGACTACATTTTGAATTGCAGTAAGTATAGGTGGTTTAAGCTGTTTTTATTTAGGAAACAGTAAAAAAATTCATAGTAGAAGGAGAAATTTCTAGCATCCTCCAAGAAGTAACCTATTGTCTATCAGTGTTACTAAGAATAAGAATCTGCATGTGTTTTCTTTGTGATTTCTGACAAGTTTTTTTCCCCTCTTATTCGTGTTTTGCAGATAAATGTTGCAACACAGCACATGCCTAAGTATGCAGTGTGCAAATATGCTTCTGAGAAAATTTGTGAGAAGTTCTGTCCTTCCATTTGCTGCACAGCATGGGATGAAAAACGGTTTGTTTCCTCTCAGTAGAACTCTGAGTATATCACTTTGTCTGAAGCAGGAGAAGTCATGTGAATCCTCAGAAAAACTAGATTTAGATGAGTGGAAGAAGGTAATGAAATCCGGGCTGCAAGAAGGGGTCAGTGAGACGGTCTTGGAGCCTAAGGAGCCTTCCAGTTTGGCTGCTGCACGTGAGACTTTGGAGATGTGGAGGCTAGCTGGCAGAGCAGTTCCAGAAAATATTAGTGAAGAACAGCTAAAAACTTTTATAGAGTGTCCTACTAAGTCAGCCAAAAAGAAGTATTTAAAATATTTGCATATCAAAGAACTTCACAAGAAAAATGAGAAAAGAAAGATGGAAGAGAAAAGGGAAAGGAGGCTGGAAGCAAAAGATGAAGCTTCAAATACAGATGACACCAAAAATAGTCCATTCATGTGTTTGTGGTCCAGGACTATGGATAAAGCATACAATTGGAGGGCTGCTCAGTCCATGATCTTTGGCCAGCCTCTAGTATTTGACATGTCTTATGAAAAAGAAATGTCTCTCCGAGAAATCACAAATACGGTGAGTCAGCTAACAATGAGTGAAAGCTGCAATCGGAGATCTGYGGATCCCTTCCACATCCACTTCTGTAACTTCAAAGATGAGAGCCTCTATCATAGGGAGTTTGTCAAGCGTTACAAAGAGGCGTGGGACAACCTGCTTATCACAGTGACAGACCAGTGCTACACAGAAATCTTTCCAAAGGATAAGCTCATCTATCTGACAGCTGATTCTCCCAATGTAATGAAAACATTTGATCACAACAAGATCTATATTGTTGGGGCAATGGTTGACAAGAGCATAAAAAGAGGACTCTCTTTAGCACGGGCAAAGCGATTAGGACTGGAGACTGCAGCCCTTCCACTGGAGAAGTATTTGCTTTGGAGTACTGGTGCCAAAAATCTCACACTGGATCAAATGATGCATATTTTAGTAACCTTGAAAGATACTGCTGACTGGAAGAAGGCTCTGGAATTTGTTCCGAAAAGGAAATACCATGGCTTTGTAAACAAACCTGTAAAGGAACTGAAAAAAGCGTTAGACCTGATCAACACACTTAAACTAGGAAAGAGACGGGAAGAAGTAGAAAAGCGATTTGCCAAAAACTACCCCAAGAAGTATAAACTAAAGCAAAAGTAGAGTGATGGGCAGGAGAATGAATTTTTTACACCCAAACTGTGTCCTTTAATGCTTCGGCTTCTTGGTACATCTGGAACTCTGTTCAGCTCCTAATCTCAGAACAAGTTTTGTTGCTACATTTGAAATGTTAAGACTTGGGGTTTTTTAATTACTTTAGTAGTCCAGCTGTTTAAATTTATTCACACATTATTGAAATTATGTAAGAGAAATGAGATAATCTGTTGTAGAAGAAGACACAAAGACTGTCCATCTATTCAATTGAGCTGTGCTTGGACAAGGGTGATTGTAACTGAATGCAAAGGTCTTCAGAGCTCGCTGCTTTGGAGGCTGTCTACAGTTTTATTCTAAAAGAGCACTAAGATGAAGTAGAAGAGACCTTTCCCATTACTTCCTGAATCCTCTTGGGTGTAGATGAATTGAYTTTTGATAGCTGGACTAAAATGGTTAAAATCTTGTATGAGTTTGGGCAAGTGCACCATTTATTTCTGGGTATTCTATCTGGCACAAATCAAGTCCCTGTTTGGAAGGAATAAGGCAAATTTCTTGACTGCATTAAAAAAAATAATCTTACCTACTTTAGTTTAAGACTTTCATCCTAGAGTGCCTGTGTTTTCAGGCCATGTAATGTAGATTTCCCAAAGTGATGGAACTTTTGAGATGGCAAACAGTCCTTTAGTAAATACTTAGAGGAGCAGAGAGCTGTTCAATATTTCTCACAGCTCAAAATATATTGGTCTCTRAAAAATGTGTTCAGGCTGCAGAGCTGCCATGGGCAGCTAGATACAGGTCTGCTGTCTGTAAGACAAGGAGGCATTTCTTTGTGGGTGGTGAAGTCCGTGATAGCAGATGATGAGTTGGTGGTGACCCACTCCCTGGTGATCTCTTCCTACATGCTCTTGCAAGGTGGGGGTTGGAAGGCAGGAGATTCACTACCCCAATACTGCCCTTCACTGCCTGTTGTGAGGTGCAGAGGCTTCCAGGCATGGATAACCTCTGGTGCAGGGAAAGACCTGGTTCCTTTCAGCTGTGTGTGGTTGGGAAGTGTACAAAGCTTCACCCTAGCGTGGTGTTCCAGGTGATGCTTGAGAGCTGCCTTCAGTTCCCTGGGAAGCCCTGTGGTGCAAGGACTGGCTGTGTGAGTGTGTGCCTCATTCAGGCAGACTCTCTTTCCTCAAGGGAGGAAGAGAAAATGATGGAGTGCTGCTGGATGTCATGGATCTGTGGAATGGTTYGGGCTGGAAGGGGTCTCATCTAGTTCCAACCCCCTGCCATGGGCTGAGTGCTATGTTCCTTCTGTCACTTGCTCTTCCTCCATACWAACAGCCTCTTCTCATCTGCAGACTGGCTTGCACACTGGGGTGGGGGAAGGTGGTGCCACTGCTCACTTGAAACTCGTGTTACAGAATCACAGGCTGGGTAGGTTGGAMAGGGCCACARTSGSTCATCTGGTCCAACCTCCCGAATCAAGCAGGGTCATCCCAGAGCACAGGGCACAGGGTTGCATTGGACRGTTCTTGAATACCTCCAGTGAGRGAGACTCKACACCACCTCTGGGGAACCTGTTCCGGTGCTTGGTCACTGCACAGTAAAGAAGTTCTTCCTCACGTTCAGGTGTAACTTCAGTTTCTGCCCATTGCCTCTTGTCCTATTGCTTGGCACCACCGAGATCCTTATTGGCGCACTTCCTCCACACACTTCAGATACTTATACGCACCGAGGCGGCAATGAGGTAATGATATTTGTGAATCACGGAAGGAAATGGTTAAACCACGCGCAGTGGGGAGGGCGCGGCAGCGCACGTGGTTCCTCCGCATCCCCCGTGACGCGAAGGCTCGGGGTGCGATGCCGGGAGTGCCGGGGGGTGACTCTGCCCCCCCCGCTTTCCTCGGGGGAGGGAATGGAAGCCGTGCCCACGTGCGCAGCGGCTCCGGACGAGCGTCGGATGGGCGCCGCTCGGCGCGCTCCCGCTGTCCCCGGCGCGCTTCCGCTCTTCCCGCCCCTCGCGCCGCGCCGCTCCCGCGCGCCATCCCCGCGCGCCGCAGGGGCGGGGCCGGCCTGGCCGCGAGCGGGGCCTCGCGGGGGCGGGCCCGAGCGGCGCGCGTGCGCGGCGCGTGAGGCGGCGGAGGAGGCGGGGAAAATGGCGGACGGCAGAGCCGAGGGGGAGAAGGCGAAGCGGCCGAAGCACTCAGGAGGTGAACATGTAGCGCCTCTCGCCGCGGAGCTGTGGGGTGGGAATGGGGTCCGGGCTGGTCCAGCGGGGGTAGGAGGGGTCCAGGTGTGCCTCAGCCGGCTATGAGTTACCCGGGCCGGACCGAGCGGTGCCTGGCCCTGCGGGGAGAGTGGGTGGCCCGGGCCTGAGGGGGCTGCGGAGGAGGARAGGCCGAGTTGGGCCTGTTGTGCTCAGCTTTACAGGCGCTTTTGTAAAAATACACCAGCTTCTCCTTATCCATACAAATGCGCTATTTCTCTCTCGTAAAAATACACGGAGTACTTCAGCCGTGTTCTGAGAGAAATACGACTGTTCCTGTGTGCAGGGATGAAGACAGAGCCTTAAAGATCAACTTTTAACAGTTATGGTACCTTTTTTATAAATGGTACAGTGAATATTCTTTAATTACTGTTTTAGGCATTTGGGGTTTTTTTTGCTTGCAAAAATCTGTAAGTTTGCTGTTTGGTCTTACAGTATTTCTGTTATGACTGGACATTCTTGTAATTTCTGCTATTTGGTTCGAAAATTTTAATTGTTTCTTTTCTTCTTTCTTCCCTTAAAGTTAAGAGGACAGTGTCTTTGCAAATATAAAGCTTTTCTTTCTCGGTGTGTTTCTTTTTTTGTTTTAGCTGGGTTTTGGTAGGATTTTTTGGTTTCAGTTTATCTGTAGGGAGAGGGTACTCACTTGATCTGTAGAAAAATCAAATCAGGCTTGTAAACTAAACAGGACAGCCTCAACAGTGAGTGTTATTTCTGATAATTGCTGACATTTGAACAGTACTGATTTTAGGTAGTTCCTTGACTCTTGGTTCTCTGATGGGCTTTCGTAGCTTTTTGGTTTTTATTTTTTGGTGGTGGTATTGGGTGTTTTTTTGTATTAGTAATACAGCAGCTGGGCAGCATCAGCAATTCATACTGTGTTGTGTACTGTTTTGTGTTCTGAAACATGATCTGAATGAGTTGAGGTACCTTGGYCCTAAGGAAAAATAGTCATTCCCTGAGGGTTTTTGAAAGCAATTTGCAGTCTTTAGCTTTTGCCAAGATAGTGGGCTTTATCTTAAAACTAACTTAGTTGTGACTGGTTTGTTCCCACATGCCCCAGTGGTTGCAGTTCCAGGGACAACAGATCCTGAAATGCTGTGCAGCTGGCGCTGCCACTCTTGTCACTTCAGTGTCCACTCGTGTGGTTTGTTGATACATGAGTAAAACCTAGCTGTGAAGTAGGGTGACTTTTTATGTCTGCAGTCCATGAAAAAGCCCACTAGCCAGCCTGGTTTGGGAATAGTACTGCTGCTTTCTGGAGGATGACCACCAGGAAATAATAAAGCAGCCTTGGTATCTTGGAATATATATATTGACTTCCATGGGAGATGGTAGAGACCTGTTTAATGGTTAATATGTCTGTATTTCTGTTTCCTGAAGAAATCAAACAGCACAACAGCTCCTTCCCCACCTTCCCCAATTGTCCTGTGCCCCTTCCAGCTCTCTGGGCAAGCAGGAGTGTTTCTTTCAGCAGTCTGGAGTTTATCCTTTGTCAAGCCCAGTAAAAATAACACTCAGAATGCAGTGCTGATAGGAGCTAGTTCTGAGAGAGATGCTCTTTAGGATTTGGTGAGAAAACAGATGTGGGTAGATTGTATTAGGCTTCACCTTGCACTTAGCAGTGTTTGAGAATTTGCACTTACAAGAAGGAAGCTGTAAGAAGTAGTGTAATAACCTTCAAGCTAGCACTAGTCTAGGAACCTGGATTGCTTCCCTGTGCCCTGAATTTTAGGCTGCTATGGATTTTGTATGTTATGAAAAAGAAGCCCTATGATTCCAGCACTTGTAAGGCTGGTGAATCTTCTACCTACCCTTGAATCACAGTCTCTAGTGTACCAAGGCTGGACTTGGAACATTCCGTTTAATGTGATTTCATGGACTAGCTGTAARGATATTCTCATAGTCTCTGCAGACTGCTGTTTGGTAAATTGTGCTAGGACAGCTACCAGTCCAAGGTCACTTGTGTAAATTTTGATTGTTTCTCTTTCCTCCTTTGTCTTTCATTTTTATATCTATATTTTCTGGATCAAATTTCTAGTGCTATTTTTTATTACAGTGAAACTGAATAAAGTTACAATTTTCTTTTGTGATCTGCCATATTCCTGAAGGTGAATGATAAGTCARTTTTGGTTTCAATCACTTATTCTCTTGATTCCTGGACAAGTGGGGTAGAAGTGGTATATTCTGCTGCTTATGATTTGGGAAATAGCAGACAAATATATATATAGACTGAGTCCCTAGTTTTTCTCTTTCCTGATGTTGTTTGCATGTTTTTTTCTTTTTTCTCAGAGCTACAATCTTGTTGGCCCCCAGTTCAGACTTTCTTCTCTCCCATTGCTCCATCTTATGTAGTAGCTTTTTGCATTAGCAGTGCAAAGAGCTTTGTCCCCTGATGGTCGGGATTTGCTGTGCATGGAAGGTGCTGGTCTCCATTTGATGTGATGAGGAACTTGTGCTAGCTCCAGTTGTTTTAAACTGCTACTGTGAGCACTTCCCTGTCCATTCCTTAATGTATCTTGGTTTTCCACCCCTTCTGCTACTGCAGTGGTTTGCTTATTTCAGCAACAGGGAAGTGTCTTTTTGCTGAAGCATTTACTCTGTTCAGTATGAGTTTTCCAAGGACACCTTTGTCTTTTGGTGTAGCTGAAGAAGCTGATTTTATAGGAGTGGAGTGTTACTTGAATATTTTTTCTCTGTGGATCACTGTTCAGCTGCTATGTTWTCTATGACTATACAAAACCAGAAAAGATGAAGTATCTCTCTCTATATATATATATTTATATGTGTGTGTTTTTTTAGTGCTGATTCCTTCCTCAAGCAGAGCTTGGCAGATTTATTACAGATGAGATGTGGACAAGCAGTGACATGAAACATGATTGAGACAGCGGCCTCACTGTAGTCACTCCCATGATTTTAGAGTTTTGCCAGACAAGCCTAGAGACTGGCGTGAACATGATTTTGTAGAAATTTAATAGAATTAATTTTAACTTAGATTATCTACTCTAGATTTGGAATTGGGATTCCAATTGTGAAAGCTTATCTGTGGCAACTTAAAAACTTAAAAAGATGTAGTCATCTACATATAATTTACTACACGAACTTTGACTTCCATACTTAATAAAAAGATGGTGCTTCAAGATTGTTTTCCTGGCTCATACAAGAAGTTCTTTACAAGTAGTGGAGTGCTTGCAGTTTCTTCTCCTCTTTGTGTTTTGCTGTCCACTAAACGTACATTGGTGGAAACTGCTGTCACTAAAAGCATCTTACCTATTGCACCCAAAGTATAATGCTTTTTGAGGTTGCTGCTCCCATCAATCTGCTCAGTAAAAGTAGCTCATCTTGGTAAGTTGTTTCGACTTCACCAGGACCTGAAGAAGAGGCAGAAAAACCTGTGAAAACTAAGACTGTTTCTTCCAGTAATGGAGGAGAAAGTTCGAGTCGCAGCGCAGAGAAACGGGCAGCTAATGAAGAAGCTGAAGACTTCAACACAAAGCCTGCTCCTGCCAAAATGTCCAAGTTTGGATTTTCCATAGGCAGTCAGACAACAAAGAAGGCATCTGCAATATCCATCAAACTGGGAGCAAATGTAAGTTTACTTTTAATTTTAGGGAAACTGAGGGAAAAGGGAAGTACTTTGGGGAGGCTTCCTTGCAGAAGGAAACCTTGAATTCCCATGAGGGTAACTTGGGTAAAGTTTAAGCAGGCGTTGCAGGGCCAGCTAGTCGTGCATGTGTAAGTACTTCAAGGTGATTAATAACAGGTCAGTAGTCTCAGGAATCATAAGACTTGATTGAAATGAACTGTAGATCTTTGAACATACAGAATAATTTTGTAATGAGATTGGTAAGCCTGCAGTAATTTCCTGAGGGAAATGAGCAGACTTGGTAAGTTGTTCAGGCTACTTTGAAATGCGTGCTGGGAGCTTCATTGCATAGGATGCTTAAAGCTAGAAGAAAGCATCTCTATGGCTTAATAGGTTGTCTTCCACTCCAAAGATCTTATTTTAGCATGGGGAATTGTAGTGTATTTCCATGACTTTGCCTGTTCTTTGCAAGGTCAGGATGATTTATTTGTGTTAAATGCAAGAGATGGGGCTTTGTTACATAGGTTTCTAAGAATTCTAATCCCCTTGGCTGTCTAGCACAAGATATCCTTGTGCTTGTTCAGATGGGAATCTGATGACTCTCTGTACTTCCAGGGTAGTCCTCCACTGGCTTGGCCAAGGACAAGCCAGGGGCTGCCTCTCTGTTTCATACAGTTCATTTACATTTCCCRCCTATCACTGTGATGGTTACATTATGAGTAGTTCTCTGCACCAAATTCAAACTCTAATCATGAAAGCCTTGCACCTGCAATGCCAGCATTTTAGAGACCTGCAAAGGATTAAAAGGGTGCTCTGTTATTTCRAAATGGAAGGGAGATGTGGGCTGGCAGCATTCTAGGGTATAAATGCAGTCAGGTCAGCTCAGACTTTGGAAAAATAGACAAGGCTTCCTTTGAGCTTCTAGTGTGCTTCAGATTCTCATGTCCAAGGTGGCAATAAATTCGGCTCAGGATTTCTGGTTCACTGAATTTAGTGGGTGACTGACAGTGCACCACATGGGACAGTGCAGAAATTTACCCTGCTTCTTTTCAGTCATTTTTACTTCCGTAGTACATTCCTCATTCTTTGGGCACAGATGTTTTAAWAATGGTGTGGTATTTATATGTTGTGCAGTATCAGTCAAGAACAGTGTAGGCAGTTGCATAAGGGCTCTGCTGCAGTACCAGCTTCTAGGAGTGTGTATTAAAGAATTGCCAGTGAAGGCAAAATGGAGAAAGCACTGTACAGGCTTGATTTAGCACTATAGTAGCCATCTGTTACTAGTAACTTGGCTTTTTCTCAGTGGTGCTGAAATAACTTTTGGTACCACTATTGTATTGCATGTAACAGTTGTGAGTTTGGCAGCTTCCTACACTTTAAATAGAGGAATAAAAAACTGGAAATAAAAGAAATATTCTTTAAAGAAACTTTATATTAATTGGACTGTGTGATAGATACTGGTAGTAGTTTAAAAGCATTGAATTGTTTTAAGCCAGAAAGCTGTGACATTGTTAAAATAGAAGAAAACAAATTTTTTTTTTTCTGACATTGATGAATAAGAATATCCCAAAAGAATAATGGAAATGGCAATGCAGTAGCATTTTGAATACCACAAGTTATTCAGGTTCTGTTTTAATTTTTYGTGTCATGCACCAGTGGCTGTACCCCCGCAGTGTGCTAGAAAGTTAAGACCTGCATGTGGGGAGTTGTAATATGAGAGGGCTCAGCTTGCTGCTCATAGTGATCACACATAAATGAGCAGTCATTTTCCTTTTTTCATTAGAGAATCTTTTATGTGCTTGATTCAGACAAAAACTTTTCCCCCTGGTTGCCCATTTCAGTGAAGATGTTTGAGTTAATTTTACCAAAATACTTAAAAAGCCTATGGTAGCTTTTTTGAGTTGGTAGACTTATGTTACTTGTGCATTTTGTCTTTTCCAGAAGCCTAAAGAGCCCGTTCCAACCCTGGCTCCAAAAACCCTTTCTGTAGCAGCAGCTTTCAATGAAGATGAAGATGTGAGTAATAAGACAGTGATCAACACAAAATACCACTGGTGTGGTAGGCAGAGAGAGTGGGTTATTTATGGTTCTTGACATAAATGTCAGGAATTTTCAACCTAGAAACATCTCTTGTGACTCTGATGAAGAATACACAATAGCTCTGTGTTGGTTGAAGAAATCATTAAAATGTTAATAGCTCCTCCCTGAAAATAAGATGCACAACAATTTGAATTAATACCTGCTTTCTGTAGGCTTGATTAGGGGGAGGCAAAGAAAGTTGTGCTTCTGGTTTGCTAAATACTTTGTTGTCATATAACTGCTCCTTAAAGCGGTTTTGTAGAGCATAGAGCTAAAGAGAGGAGTTTGTATTTTGTTCTGTAAGTGCTTGGGACCTCCCTTGTGTGCACAGTGACTGTGGTGCCCTGCAGGGCTGTAGTGCAGCCTGTGTYTTGTCAGGCAGTGGCAGTGCTGAGGGGCAGGCGCCCCGCTCTGACCTCCTTTGTCCCTGCAGAGCGAACCCGAGGAAATGCCCCCTGAGGCCAAGATGCGCATGAAGAACATCGGAAGGTAGGGCAGCCTTAACTGGGCTTTGGGGAAGGGTGGCTGTGCCCAGCTCAGGGCAGATCCTGAGCATGGTTTGAGAACACAAGGAGGTAGGATAGGTTAAAGAAGCATTTCTCCAGAAACAGGATTTTCAAATGTGTCACCTACAGGTTAAAAGTAGTGCGTTTGTGTTTGAACTTTGAATCTTATTTACCTTTTTTTGAGGAAGAAATCGAGTCTGCGTTAAATAGAAGCTCATTTTTTTCTTGCAATAGGTTGGAATTCCTGCTTGTCTCCACTTTGTGTATTTCTGGTTCTCCCTTTTATAAATTGCCTTGAAATCAGTAGTTTGGTTACATTTTTAAACTCATGTGCAAGGGGAAGATAAGAATCATCTCAGAAAGACAAAGAATTGCTTCTTTATTTTATAATAAATTGTGTAATTCCTCTGCTTGCCACAGATTTGAGACAGTAGGGGACCAGTCATAAAATAAGTAGGGACCTTTTCAGAGGGGGCTTCACTTAAATTAGGGATGAATTTTGAGAATTTGTATTTTAGAGCTGTTTTTCATGATAGACTGCTTTTAAAGTCAGTCACTCTGGAAGTTCTCTTTTTTGGTGGTTTTTCTTTTTTCTCCAGTAGCAAATTTGGATCCTCAGTTTTTTAATCTTGTTAGCTGGCAGCAGTTAGTGCCACTGCCACCTCCTCTCCTGCCCCATCTCATCACTCTGTTTTGACATACTGTGTACAGATCAGTTCTGTAGCCAGCTCACTGTTGCTAATAGTGAGGGCTCCTGATGTAACAGAAGGAAATATGTGGTAGTTTCTGGGGCAGACTGGGCTTGAAATTGGCATTTTCAGTGTCACATGGCTCAACTGCTCTTGTTTTACTTTTYACAGGGATACACCAACCTCAGCAGGACCAAATTCGTTCAATAAAGGAAAGCATGGATTTTCTGACAACCAGAAGCTATGGGAACGAAATATAAAATCTCACCTTGGAAATGTCCATGACCAAGAAAATAACTAAAGGATGTGGATTACAAGTTGGGTGTTTTGGGGGGAGGGGAGGGTGTAACATTAAAGGAACAGTTTCCTTTTTTAAGAATGGTATGAGATTATCTTTGGAGCCACTTTTTTAAGACTTTGAGTGGTACACTAATAAATGAGTTTGAAATTAGAGGTAATTTATGTTTTGTATACAGATTTCAAGGCATTTGCTAATTTTGTAGTTCATGTGATTAGTTTCAAAAGGTTGCAGATAATAAAGAAATTGGAGTGGTACCTTTTTAAGATAATTTTTTTTGTCAGTGATTAAATAAGGTGGATGAAAAAGGTTACTGTCTCTTTAATCAGGTTAAAATTGAATGCTCTTGCATTCTCACTTCTGGCTCCCTCTTCATAACAGGAGAAACAGTTTACTCCTTGGAATTCTGCTAAAGAGAGTGAGCATTATCTTGTGCTAGAAGTGTTACTGGACTATTAATTTGAATATAATCTTACACRGGAAATAAGAACCTGGATTTTTTTTCTCCCTGCAGTCACCTTTTGTTAAGTCTCTGCAAACTAGGAATTATGTTGCTCTGAGTGGCTCTGGTAACTTAGCTCTGATTTTGTTTAAAATTTCATGTAGGATGTGTAACCTTCAGTGGCCTGTTCTGTCCTAAGGAAATGGGCCTTGTCTGTATATTAGATACAGTCTGTAAAGAATAGTCACTACAAAGGTAAACCAGTATTTTCAGTGTGCTCCTTTTAAATCATTAACCTTGAGTAGTGCTTGTTAGCATTTCCTAGTGGTACACAAAGCCACCACCAAAAATACAAGCTAATGTACATTAAGCTTCACTTTTGGTTGAAATATTTTTCTTTACTATGCCTAGAAGGAATAAAAGCCACACCAAAAATCGGTAACTCACTGCTTAAGTATGAAGAATCTAAGATGCACTTTCCCTGTCTTGCCATTTAAGACAAATGCCTTCATGCCTATGATCTCAGTGGACACTATCAGGTCAAAGAATGCTGTTATCTGCAGTCCTGAAGTTTCTAGTAAATGTCAACTTCAGAAATAAAACTTGACCTTTTCCTTCCTGTCTTCCTTTTGCAGTGATTTTCAGCAGTGACATGAATCAGGTCAGTTTATTTCTTAGCTTCCATACTGCAGGAGAGTGCTGAAGGATTTCAGTGCTAGTAATGACCATCTACATTTCAGTCCAATTTAGATTGTGTATTTGTAAAACAGTTTACTAACAGAACTGGTTAAATAGAACACTATCAACAGCAACACCCCCCCTACCCCAAACAAACATAAGGTTCTTTTTAAACTCAAATACCTGATAGTGTCAACCACTAAAATAATTTCAGCTGGGAAAGGGTTGTAGCATTCAATACATTAATTGCTTTCATCCTGCCTCTAAAACTGTCTTCTTGCTAAAGTTCAACTTGCAAGTGCAGAAAGGAAAGTGCATCTTGAAATGTATTTTTTTATTATTATTATTTTAGGAAAGCTCTGACCACTTAGACTTTTGAGTTTGTAAGTTCTAAAAATATTTTTTTGTATTTTTGTATTGTATGTGTAATCTTTTTCTTTTGAAGTCTGATGCAGTTGAATACCTGTAACTGTTTTCTTTTAAAAGCCTTGTTATAAACTTAACATAAAAATGTATACATTATTTTTCTTCCATAGCAGAAATACTTGGTTTATTTAAAACAAAACACACTTTCAAAACTGACCTTCAGGACTTCCAAACCAATTTGGGCATTACTGGAACTGGGCAAGACAAACTTTTCACTTACTTTCATCACATGTGGTTATGTTTGTCTAAATAAATCCCTTTAAGGTAGTGGTAATCATAGTGAATAGCTATTTTCTTGTGCTCCTCAGTAGCTGGCTCATACTACATCAGTCACTTGTATAGGAACAAAGCAAATCAGAACTTCAACTGAGAGAATGACTCAGAGATCTGTTCCTTGTTTTYGTTAACTGACCACCCCTTCCTTCCACATCTTTGTCTCAAGTAGATATTCATACCCAGAGTTTCCTTGTACTTCAGAATTTAGGAAATGGCTAGGCAGAAGAGCAGACCTGCTATGAAATACCTTCCATGCAACTGAGAGAGCAGAAGTTATATTTATCTTCTTACTTCTATGGTCAGTAAATAATCCTAGACCTTGTGRGAGACTGCAGAAACTTCTAAATCTTAGCTGAAGGTGGGCAGTGATCCTGCCTCACCCAATGCAAGTTTCCTTCTCTGTGCTTCATGGGAGCAAATCCATCAGATGGCCTCAGTGTCCTTAGGACTGGGTGCTACACAAGCTGGATTTTGTCACTCCCAGGTGCCTGCTGGTGTTCAGTGTCTGACACTTGTGAGAACAAAYTGACTGATCTGAACAATCATCAAGGCAAATAATAGCTGGGATTAACTTGAAGCTGTAGGCTCTTGGTAGTAATTTTTTTTTTTTTTTTTATTCAGAGAGCCTTTTTTTGTTCTTGGTGTGATTTTTTTTTTTGTTGGTTGGTTTGGCTTTTTTTTCTAAGGATGTTCAAGAATCCTGAAACTCATGATGAATGATCTGATTTAGCTGTGTTGGTGCTTCCAGGAGGTGTGCTGAGACCTTGGACTGCTTCATACAGCACGCTGTGTGTGCTTGTCAGTAGCTGAAATGCCAGCTTGTGTGGTTTTATCCCATGGGACTCATGCTCGCTCAGCAGGAATTGGCACCTGAGCAGCCTGCAGAGCATTGATGACATAAGGTGAAGATGTGAGTAGTTACCCAGCAACCTACTCTGGGCTACCCTGCAGCTGGGCTGTTCTGAGCCTGCCGGCTTCTAAATGGATCCAAACTCATCTAACTATATGAAAATAATAAAAAAGCCCAATAACCCCCCCCCCTGTTCTGAGCCTGCCGGCTTCTAAATGGATCCAAACTCATCTAACTATATGAAAATAATAAAAAAGCCCAATAACCCCCCCCCCCAAAAAAAAAAMCAAACCAAAACCCCAAACAAAAAACAAAAGGCAAGAAAAGTCCCCACCCAAAAATCCAWATGAAAACAGCCCCACCAAACAGTGCAGTGAAATGCTGGTGGCTGTGTTTCAGGCAGTGCTGGGTGTAACCCCTTACTAACTGCATTCCTTTAAAGCATGGGAGTTGCATTGTCTAGATTCTGAGAATGAGGATTTCATCAGCAGGAAGGAGTCCCCAGCCTGTCTTTAAGGTGACTGACGGGTGCCAGTTCTGAGCTTGTGCCACATCGGAGATGACCCAATCCTGGTATTCCTTGAACTTTGGCAAAGCCAGCTGTGGTCCTCCCAAGAGCACCGCGGCAGCAGCCGCAGCTGCCATCAGGCCTGGTGAGCTTCATCTCACAGCTGCCAGGTTTGTAGAGCACCCCTTTGTCAGAGCCCACAGGACTCTGCTGAGTTCCGTGTGCTGSCTGTGAGCTGGCTTTCCTAACAGACTTGGGAGGAAAAGTCAGCTTTTGAGAAAATGGCAACTTCTGTTTCCTGAAGMGGCAAATGGGTTTTTAACTACTGAAATTCACTAGAACTCTTTATAGGCTGCTGTAAGATAAGATAAATTTGTTTGAAGAAGGTACAGAGTTTCAAGGCTTTTTGGCTTTTGTATATGGTAGCCTTTAAGGGTGTTCTGCAAAGAGGTTTGGTTTTTTGAATTCCTTATATAACTACAAGTTGAGGAATGCTGAGTAATTCTGCCCTTAACCTACAAAAGGGAAGGTTATGTTCTAAACTCACCGGAATTTGTTTGGTATGCCTGGCATGTCTCAGTAGAACACCATAAGTATTGGATAATTAACAGTTCGCTTTTTTACTTTATCCTGTTAACACATCCCTTATTTCTTCTGGTTTCATTAGCCATAAGATCTACTGTTGTCTAATTCTGAAATATTGGCATCTTATATAGTGCTTACTTAGGAAAGCTGCTTGTGTCTAATAATGTGGAGCCTGTGCAGTTATCCATGGAATTAAAAGCCCAGAACATCAACTTTTTACCTCTGGACACAGCATATTCCACTTGTGTTTGCACACTTGCATTTAGCAGTCTGCATGGTGGGAGCCCAAGATTTACTGCCCAAACCTCTGCAGCTTTTTGAGCTCTGGACTCCAACGCCAGCTGCCCCTYAGGCTGGGTGAGGAGGAGGCAGGAGTGGCTGGTAATCAGAGCATGGACTTCCTGATGCAGTGGCATGGAAGAGGGTCTGGAAAATCTCTGCTTGGCCTGTGGCTCAGTTCTTAAATTGTTTCTCGGGAGCGGAGTTCCTTATGATATGGATACACAAAAAGTGTTTGTGGTTCTGTAGCAAGAGCTCCACTGGAGCTTGAAGTCATGAGCCCGTAYTGGTGTTTTCCTGGCAAGTTATTAATCTAAAGTTAATGCAAGTTATAATAAAAACCGAATTAACTCTTTCTCCCTCAGCTTCCCCTAATTTGTGAGCACGGTAGTTGCATATAAGKTGTTGGCTGATGCTCAGAGCTCATTAGAGAATCACAGCAGTGCCTTGGTGACAGAAGTGTGGCTGTGGGAGCCATCCCCACTCACAGCAGCTGCCATTGCACTGAGGGTGCTTTAGTTCTGTTACTCTGGTGCTTGTGTGACAATCCTGTTCACATGTAAAATTTAAAGCCAAGAAGTGCTTGATGCAATGACAAGAGGAGCTTGCACTACTCCACATCTAAAAGCACCACTTAACTCAATAATGCTGGAAGGCAGGACACTTGACCTCTGAGGAGACAAAGCCTGCAGCACAAAACTTTTCGTAGGTGAACAAGGAAAGCTTCCTTTCTGCTAAGGCGTTTAAAGGTCACACAAGACTTGTAAGGATGCTCCCCAACAGCGCTGCACTTGMGGGTGACAGCAGAGTCACCAGGGCCTGTGGCCTGCAGCAGCTGGAATTGTTCTGCAGAACAGGCCTCGGTTAAGAGCTGCTCCAGAGATGCTGGGGGATTCCACCACGTTGTCAGCTACAGCTGTAAGGCTGGCTCCTGAATGTCATAATTATACTCTGGTGCTTCCTCTTAACGGTGAGGAGTGAGTGACATGGTTGTAACTCCAGTAGAAACAAAGCRGGGCAAAAATTATCCACACAGCACTTGGGTGCTGTGCACCCATAGCTGCATCCCTGTGGAGCAGGAGCTGTTCAACAGAAGCTTACCSTACTCCTTTCAGCACTCAGCCTTTTGAAACCCCCACTTCAATTACAGACTTAGCTTGGTTACTTACAGAAGCTCACAGAGGAGTTAAAAAGCTCCTAGCATTCCCTTAGGATGACCACAGAAGATAATCAGGCTTTCTGCAACATCAGTGCTGCCTTGCAGTTCTTGTAACAGCAAAGGGAAAGGCACGGGACACTGTTCCCAGACCTGGAGGCAGCTGTACAGCTCATCCTTCAGCCAGGAGAGTGACACTGGAGGACAACTTGCACACCACAACCCCTGCTCAAACATCCATCCCAGGGCAGAGGCCAAGATGGAAGTGCTGGCCAGTGCTTGCTCTGGGGTGCAGTGTTGTGAACACCCAAGTCAAGAGAAATAACATCTGAAACCAAAAGGGTTACAGCTGGGTGCCAGGAGGCTGAGCAGACACCTCACCCACCCCAAGGACTTGCAGCCAAAGCAACTCCTGTATCCATCTACACAGCCTTTCATTAGCACTGTGCTCTTGTACAGCCACGTTGTGACACTCAGTTCAGGAGGGCAGTGTGCATCCTTTCCTCATACAACATAATTCTTTGAGCCTTAAGCAAAATTAAAAAGCAGGTGTTACTAGAACTATCCAGGCCAGAATCCATCTGTATATGGAAAGASAAATACTGAAGAGGAATCTGCAACACCTTCTTTCCCCAGAAAAAAAAGTTTCTTGAAAGAGCAGTTCATGGCAGAGCTCAGTTTATTTGATGACAGAAATAACCATAACTTTATACATCTAACACTAAATAAAAACAGCAGAATGTACAAATCAAATTCATTATGTACAGGAATTCACTAGGAATACTTAATGAACTGACACTTCTCATTAACTTTATTTTTTAAAAAATCAAATACCAACTGTGCATTTGCAGTCTGATTTCTGCAGAAGGGTAGTGAATGTCTTAAGTGCTGAAGTCCAAAGAAAAGCATAAGGCAACTCCACACAGATGGGAACAGCAAAGCCAAGAGAGACACTCCCTACTTACCTCACACTGTTCTGAAAAGGTAAGGCACAGCATGTCAGGAAAGGGGTGCCACAACACTCAGCTTTGATATTCCTGGCTGAATCTTGTTTAGAAAACAACCTTTTGTGATTGGTTTGGTCGGTGGCTGTTTTTAAACAGCAGATCGATCATTGAGTCAGTAAAGCATTTTGACAGTGGATAAGGCTGCGAAATTCAGATTYACTTCTTCCATAGGTTGGGCAAATAAATAAATGCACCAAAGATTAAACTAAGGTGCTGGTAATATTCTTTCTTGTAAGGTAACACACTCAATATACAAATAATGTTCTAGCACTATTTACAGCTATTTTTCCTTGAACACTTCCTCACTTYAGTAATACATAATTATTTTTAGAATACAAACATTGGAGTAAGTTTTCAAGTTTACCTAGTGCTCTTTTAAATCTTTTTCCATCATAATGGCAGTATTTTAATTTTAAGCAGGATGGCTATCTCCAGATTCTTTACTATACAAAAATTCAGCTAGCAGTAATATTTTTTTAATATTTGTTTTCGTTTTACTCCATTTGGTAATTAGAAAATAATACAATTGCAAAGGGATGCAGGATATATAAATAACTACATTATAAGACCCTGACTTTTCAAATAGGCATCTACAAATTAATTTGGATCCAAGACAGGAACTCAAACATAAAAAATTTTCAACTGCTTATCTACAGAATTGCAAAGTATAAAAAGAACTGTTCATTCTGTACCTTAGAGATCCACACAGTTAAATAAGATGAAAAGTTGAAATACTAATTCAAATGAGGTGGTTTCTTTGCCACAGGGTTTGCTGAAATTTTGTTCAGTGGATCTGTTTCACAGGTAGCAGAGTTATATGCATGTCACTTTATTTATGAAGTTTGCCCTACAATATTACAAGTTCCTGGCTGCTTGGGTATCTTGCTGCTGTCCAGGTTAGGAAACAGGTTATACCACTATAGACTGAGAAGAATCTAAAGACCACAGCTCTGATTGTTCACATGCAAAGCACTTTCAGTTTCCTTGGTAGACATGCTGCTTGCTTAAAAAAACCCATGCAGCAATGAAGTAACCCACACCTTGTACAGATTAAGATGTGCCCTGTTCATGGTATTAGACCAGGGACATGGAAACCTGGGCCAAGCACAGCTGTCATTCACGCTTACCTGCAGGAACACCCAGTAAGGAATTTTCCAACTATGTGATGTAACATCAGGTATCAACTGGCCCTAGAAGTACTTTTCTTAAAGCAGCAGTAATAAGGTCTTCTCGAGATTCTGGTAATTTTGAGAYAAATTAGTTTTTATTCCATCCAAAGATTTTCATATTTTTCTATCCTGATACTGTCATGTGTCCTGCTTGGGAATTAGCAGGGCTCCTCCTTTCAACACAATACAAGACGAGATCAGTGTGTAACTAGGTGGATTTCCTCAGTTCCTGAAGAAATATGCCATTAGACCTTTCTCCTTTGACAATTTCTACATCAAATGTAAAGCAAAATTAGAAGCATCCATCATCAGGCTGCCTGCTTTGGGTTCATACACCAGTCYTGGCAACAGCTTCCAAACAAAGATGGAGCTAAACATGGCTGTGCACAGAGGCTGTGGCRTAAACTCCTCTCTTACAAAAGAAAAGGAGTTTACTCCTCTAAGTAGTCTCCCTGTGGTGGGCTGTCCTCTGGTCCACTTAGATTCACAACCATCTCAGACTTCAGCAGATCACTGTCCATTATCTATAAAACATTTTACAGCATTTTGCTGAACTCAGACCAGCCACCCACAAGCCTGGAATTTAAGTAAGAACTGGGATCACTAACTACCAATGGTGCGTTTGCCCAGAGAAAAAAGCTTCGGTTTTTCTGTATGCCACATGAAGCACAAGCCTACACAAAGCATTCCACCACCTCCCTTGTCTTGGGAGTAAACAGACAGAATCCAATACAAGTAATTTGCTCAAAAACTTGATAAAATGCTCATCAAAACAAACAAAGAAACTACCAATAGCTGTGCATTTCTAGTTTTTAGTGCAGCCTTTTTATATGTCCTTTTTAGTTTTTCAAAGTTACATTATGATACTGCATAYACAGAACCATTATTTTAACCTTTTTTTTTTTTTTTTAAAGTTATAGCCAGTATATAAATCTTATTTTTCAAAGCCTTGGCCCACACTGGAGTATTGGTATTTTTTCCCTCTAATGCATGGTGCAGTATTCTGTCATCACAACACTCAGTACTGRGGATTAACCATCTGAAAACAGGCATCACTGAAAGCCTCAGCTAGCCCGTTAAATACTTGGCTCTTACAGATTACAGAACCTTACCCTTCTTGCTGTCTCATACACTAAACTGACTCTGTCGTTGTTACATGGGCCACTTCTACTTCTACCGTTTCTACGGCCTGTGTCACTTCAGCCATTTTCTGTCCCTGCTGTTGTGCCAGTACGTAATTTACCACCTGCATGATGCTTTGGTCAGAGAGGGTAGAGACTGACGTGCACTCCTCAGTAGCYGCAACCGCTTCGATGGCTTCCAGCGTCTCTCCCGTCACTACCACAGTCTCGCCCTCGCCAGCGCCAAAGCTGATCTCGGCTTCTTGTTCCTGCATGTCTGGGGCTAGAATGCTGATGGCGTGCTCCACCTGCGTCCCCTGGTTGTGGAACTGGAGCGTGTCCTTCTCCAGCATGATCTTGCAGGGGATGTAGTCCCGGTGGAACTTGGTCATGTGCTTGCGCAGGGTGCGCGCGTCGATGTAGGCCTCGTTGCAGACGGGGCACACGTAGGGCCGCTCCCCCGTGTGCGTGCGCACGTGGCGCTTCAGCGAGCGCGCGTCCGCCCACGCCACGCCGCACGTCAGGCACTCGAACGGCTTCACACCTGCGTGGGCAAGCAGGCACAGTGACACAGGGCTCACCCAGGCTGGCACAGTGACACAGGGCTCGCCCAGAGCCATGGCTGCACAGCAGTGTGCAACAACAGAGCAACTGTGGCAAACTGTGATGTTTGCCAAGTAACACAGAGATCCTGATTACCATTTCTGTGTAACAATATAATGCAAGCATAACATATTSAGTGGTGAGATTTTCCACAAGTGCCCAGCCCAATCCAGCACTTCACTTACAAAACTTTTCAAGATTCCTTCTAATGTAGTTTCTTCCTTATTTTAAGTGCACAGTGTAGGAATGCGGCCCAAAACAAAGCAGATGTTTTCCATATAAGGAAAAAGGGTTTCAGTTTCACCTTAAGACTTAAAARGAAAAAGCCCTAGAGATTTCTTTTCTCTGCTGGCAGCCATTGGCTCAAGGCCAAGACAGAAATACCCATAGGTCTCTTTATCTGTCCCTCAGAAATGTAACTATTCTGTATTGGGCAGTTTGCAAAAAAAACCACCCAAATCATTCAGTACTTAGGGGAGAGCAGAAAGCTTCTCAGGACTTTTTGGGGTGTTGTAGCAAGGTACAATGAGCTTACATGCACCTTAGCATGGTTTCTATTTTGTTTGTTATCATTTATTATTTTATCAGCTTGTTAAACCTTCTGCTTTACAAAACACAGCCAAGGAGCCATCTCACAAATTATTCYAAGCCATTCTGAGAAGTGCTGGAAACCCTCATGACTTAATACACTTCCATGGGGCTCATTTTACTCTGGCCACGTGTAAGCTTGTATTAGCACAATGCTTAATGGGATTCTGATCATTGTGATGCCTTTCTGAAGCCATGTTTTACTTCACAGAATTTGTCACTTCTATCTCTAGTCACCCTTTGCTTCTGTAAATCCCTCTGTACAACTACAGCTTTACTCCTTCTCTTCCACACTGCTTAATTTCAAATACAGCACCTGATGTTTGTAGGATCTTATTTTCCCTCGTAATATCTGACTTCTGTGGTCTGTACCATCTAATGGGGAGTATGGGTGGTGACAAACATCATTCCACCACTGACTTTTCCTCTGTGATGGTTAACTGTAGATTTAGGCTAGGTACCTATTACAGGACACTTTCTCTGTTTAGAAACAAACACAGAATCTCTATTTCAATTGTTAGACAGCTGTCAGATTTACTCTTAAGAGCTCTTTAAAAGGAGATATGCTTCAAAAAAAACATGGGTTTTGCTCTGGGACAGGAGAATATACAGACTCCCAGAACAGCTGAAAGAACCAAATACTCAAATATCAATTTCACACTTTACATCTAACATAACAATGCATACAATTCTTCAACAAAAATATAAAATGTTTTCATATTTTCCCCAAACATCATACAGTTTACTGCTTGTCATAAATTAAGAAGTCAATAATTTATTTTTTTTAATTTAGGCCAGTCATTCTCCTATCTGAAGAGTGCTTTGCTAACTGTGTGCACCTCTGAAAATGGAGAATGTTTTAGTGCATCCAATTCTTTGCCATATTTACCCCTCTTAATCACTTGTAAAAATGTTCCTCTTCTATTCAGGTTCTGAGGACAAATTGGCACAGTCCCTGTGTGTCACAGTCCCTCAAGACCCCAATAGCAACTTCTGGRAATCACTGGTAGCAAGTTACCAAACCAGGATTTGCATAGAACYGGAGAATCTGTGAAAACTCCTCCATGTCTTGCCAGAGAGGACACACAGACTCAAAGAAACAATAACCCCCTGCACACTGTGTTTTTAAGGGTTGAGGGATGTAATGACTATTTGTGTACTACATACCTTCATGATTGTTCATGTGTCTCCTATATTCYCGGAGTTGTGTGAATTTTCTTCCACAGTGCTCACAAACTCGTTCCAGATTTTGTTTTGCTCTTCCCTTTTTACCATGTGTGGCTTTCTTTACRTGTCTTCTGTACAAAGCTTTCTCATAAAATTCTTTTCCACAKACATTACACCTAAAATGTGTTGAGAAATCTTTTAAAACCACTATTGTATGCTTATGTCTTTTAAGCCAAAATCCACTTTAATTATGGTAGGCAAAGTTTAATGGCAATACTGTCTTATATGGTAAGTAGTTCCATAATTAAGAATAATATTGTTGGACTGAACTACATTTCCYCTTATCCACAGCCACAAAGCTTCCACTTACCCTTCTAGAGAAATAAAATCACGTAAATTTCTAACTTCACTGATTGTGTAYTTATCCTCTTATGACTTCACATCTTAGTTCCAGCACTGTGTCCCAGGTTAGCAGCTAACACATGCTATTTAAAATCACTCATCCATCCTCAAGTACTCAAGACCCCAGTCACCATCAAATCCATTGGTACTTTAAAAGTRGACTAGGCAGTGCCTTGCTGACAGGCCGTGGATCTCTATAACCTCACTTTGATTGGTACATTTCAGTTGTTAAATTAATTTCCTCTTACCTGTAAGGGTCTGTGACAGAATGAGACTTTACATGAGAATACCAGTCTTTCTTCCAGCTGTAACATTTTCCACAGAACTGACACTGAAATGGCTTCACACCTAAATGTTTATTCATATGCTGCCGAAGATCCCGAGCTTCATAGAAACTCTTGTCACACCTGTAACAGCAAATGTTTTAGCATCCCACACAAGGAAGGCACTGATTTCAAAGGCACTGGGACCCTCTTTTCAATGGCAACTGAAGACTGAGAACACCTACTGCATCATCAGTGTTTATTTAAAGCACTATCCCATGCTGAACTAGGAAACATTAAAAAGAACAGCAGCTTATTTGAAAGTCTGGAATAAAACTTGAGGACTTCTGAAACCCTTTTGTCCATAAATGAATATCTATATTATTTCTGCAATTTTAACAGTGAATAATCAAACTAACTGGGAGACATCAGAAATTTGTATTATACCACATGAACTTATGAGGACAGTAACAGCTGCTTCTTCCCTTAACCAAAGAGAACTGACACAAAGACAACTGAAATTTGTTGTTTTTAATACTCAAATGTAGGATTTTTTTCAGATATTGAAAAAAACAGATTCATAATCCTGCAAGAAAGCATTTGAAAGTATTGATACTCATTCTTTAGCTTGCTGYTTGTAGACATCTTRACCCAGGCTAACTCATGGTTTTCCWTCACTTAYACTTTGCCATAGTATGACTATGCATCTTCTCTTGGTATGAAGACTACAGAGTTTGGTCTAACCGAAAACAAAGGGAGAAACAAAGGTTTCTCCCTTTGAAAGCAATTCTGTTGCCCATCTCTCTCTCTTCCTCATGTGACAACATACAGCTGCATGACTCAAGATAGGACAGAGACAGAGCAATGCCAGAAAGCAAAGGTGGATGRTTCAACTTCCATAGTATCAACCACTGGAATGAGGGAATCTCAGAAATCACAGTATCCAGTGGAATCTGAAAATGAAAAAAGCTTYCATATAGGAACAAAACATTTGATATTACATTGCCTGAATAATGGCCATTCTGGAGAGAAAAAAAGTCTTTTTTGCTTTTGAGGGAGAAAAAAAAAAAACAGGTAACAGTCCTTGAGCCACCCAAACAACCTCCTCCTACTATTAGGCTGGAAAATCTGACTGCTGCAGTTTAAATGGGGCTCTCAGGGACCCTCAGTTTGCACAGCCACATAAAAAAAGTATCAGAAAGACCCCTTAGTGGCTTGAATGGGGTTGGTTGGCACTTGYTCTCTCCTCAAGGATTAGAACCATTAGAGAAGTAACAAACACAAGCAGCCACCACCCGTTAACATTGTGGTGCAATTTAATCAAACACATACTTCACTGCAAAACTTCCAGGAACATTTTAGGAAAATAACTCATGGTCAGCTTTGCTCARCTGGGCCAGAAAGTTCAGACTGAATCCTGACAGGGAGGTTTCCATTCCAAGCCACCAAACTAAAAAAAAAAAAACTGAAGTCTGGCTCTTGCTTAGTGAAGCTCTCTAAACCACTGGTGACAACATGAATTATCTCCTTAGTAGAGACTTCTGCTGAAGAAGCAGCAAGGACTATGCCTGTTTTGAAGAAGCTGAGGAGTCAAAATATCTCCTCTGTCAAGGTGATCTTTTGCATCCATGGCCCTACTACCTTGAGAAAAAATTTCTGTTTTATAAATATATTTCACCTTCAAAACTAAAATTGCCTTCCATAGTATGTTTCATGAAACAGCATCTGTGCACTCTATTAGCTCTGTTCTTTGTATTTTTAGAATTAATACTTTTAGCGTTAAAAATCACTAAATAAAAAGATTGCTGGCAGAACTGAAGTAAGTTTTCATAATTTAGAAAGTACTATTTTTGCTAGCATGCAGCAGCACTTTAAACAATTCTTTAGATTACTGCTTTCTTTAAAACCTTGAGTTGCTATGGGCAATCATATAAATTGTACCACTCCTCTTAATATCTGACTGAGCTTCMCAGGGACCTCATTGTGAGTTCCAAAATTAAACATTATTTGTCCTTCTGCAGAGCACTTGAAAGTTCCCTACAGTCTGCTTGGTCATGGCAAAAGTATCCACGTTTTGCTAATGCACTAAGAACACACTTTCCAGTTACAGTTTCTGCTTTGCTAAACTCATCAATGCTGTCATTTACATAACAACAAATGCCATTAATAATAAAAATAAATGCAATTTATTGCAGTATTTAAGTGGTTGTAGATGTTTTATAATCAAGAGAACTGCAACAGTCAGTGAGTCTCAGTTTGCAATGTTCCTGCACAGCTGTTTGCTAAACACAGCATGTTTCAGCAAATACTGCACACAAGAGCAGGACACTGCAGACTCTACAGGACAGATGCAAATTAAACTGAAATCTGTATCACACTACAAGAAGATAAAAGCAGGCTAAAGGATCTTCGCCTCTTACAACCTTACACACTTTTGTCTGTCCTACAAAAAAGCTGTATACCCACACAGCTACTGATTACAGCACCAATTACAGTGCAAAGTCAGTAGAGAACAGCTGCATAAACTGGAGCTAGGTAATAGCTTTTGCTATTACCAAGCCTTTGCTCTCCAGCACATGTATTTACAAAAATGCATTTTTTATTCTCATGCTTTACAAGTCTTATCCCAGGCCAGTGGAACAGTTCTACGCTACAACAAGGAGCTGCTTTTAATCTTGAAAATTATTAGGATCATTAATGCCAAGAAAGAAAGCCCACCAAAACCACCCATCACCTGACTTACTGAGTACACTGATAGCCACGAACTTCAGGCTTTGGCTGATGCTTCTTTATGTGTTTACTGAGTCCTGATGCCCTGTGGAAAGATTTTCCGCAGATGGAGCAAAGATATTTGGATTCTCCTGGCCAAAACAAAACAAAATATGTTACCAAGCCAGGCCTCTCCATTTCTCTGGAGTGCTTTGTGAGACAGGTTTTTAACTAATATATAACTTCAGTAATCAGAGTAGCACTACAAAGAGATGTTTGTTCAATTACACACTGACGGAATTTTTAAGTGTATTTTGTATGTGCTAATGTAATARTAAACAAGGTGGCAAAGCAGCAACTCTAAATTACTTTATTTCATGTTTTTAAACATAGGYACATCACTGCAACTATGATTTAGTGACGAAAAGTGAGCAGCCTAAAAAACTGCCCTCTTGTGTGAAAAAAAGCCACAACTGACTGTGTTTATGTATTATGCAACTTCTTCAGAAACACAGCATTGCTTATGGATTATTGCTTAAATCTTGCATTTRTGGAAAAACACCTTAAAATAAAAGTTTCTGCTCCATTTCATCAACATAGGAGTGATGACTACTTATATAAATTCCTTAATCTCAGGAACAAATTACCCTAACTGAATATATCTCTTGATTCTGCCCAGCCCAGAAAACCAGAAACATAGACAACCTTTACAAATTAACATTTTAAAACTCTGCTTGTATTAAATTACTATATTGTCATCTTTCACATGTTAATATCTTTGAAGACACTAGGCTTTACAAATGTCAGTATTAGTACCGAAAACCTTGTAAAATGTATAGAAATTCTGAGAGATTTAACTTAGCATGTTTTCCTCTCAAAGGACAGGCTGGAAGACTAAGTGCACTAGAACATTCCAGCCTGTTGCCTATTTCTTGTTGAATTGACATGACACARGCATTAAACACGTACATAAAACCACAGGAACAGAACAACCACAACTCCCTTTTCTTGTACAGAACATTTGCATAATAACACTAAACTATAGTAAAACAGCCCCAGAAACCTCTGTCTCAGCTGCCTGACCAGAAGAAAAAGAACAAACTAGCATTTATTTTCATAAACAGTTCCTTTGACACCAAAGAACAAGTTTAAAGTTCAGCTGCATACAACAGCCAAGCAAAGGAAAAGGATTTCCTTTCTCATCACTTACCTGTATGAATGCTCATGTGTTCCTGAAGACTTCTTTTTGTGACAAAAGACTTTTCACACAAGTCACACTTGAACTGTTTCTGTACTTCATGGAGAGCTAAGTGCATTTTTAATCCATGCTTATAGGTAAAGGTCTTTCCACAAACCTAAAAAAATCCATATGTGGTGGAATAGGACAAAAAAATCTAATTATGTAATAGGTGTTTAACTTCAAACAAAACAATTTCTTGGGAACTAGGTTGGCCAAGCTTGTGATTTTGCACCAGTGACAGAACTGGTCTGCTAAAAAAAAGAAAAGAATAATCGAAGGAAGACGTTTTTCTAGACACAAGAATATGAACTTACACAAACTCAAATCCATTCTAGTTTTCTCACTCTTGGACTGCAAGCAATCTCATAATGAACGTTACACTAGTTTTCCCTATTGTGAAGTCACCAAGATTAACATAAATTTTAGGGCAGAGCTTCAATACCAAAATATTAGTAATAGAGAACATTACTACTCTGATGAGAGAGTAAAAGCACTTTACCTTGCAGGCATGGGGTTTGACACCCGTATGTTTGAGCATGTGTATTCTGAGCGAATAGAGCTTGGGCAGAGTCCTCCCGCAGATGTCACACACAAACTCCCGTTTGGTCCTGCCCTTCACCGAGGCCACGCCCGTGCCCTCGGCAGCCGGGCCCGCAGCGGTGGCTTCTGTCCTGCGCGTGTGCCGCACCAGGTGGGCTCGCAGRGAGGCGCCGTACTGGAATTCCTTCTTACACAGCTGGGACACAGAGTGTTACAGCTTTACTCTGCATGCAGCACTCAGCATTAGTTAAAAAACCCAAAAGTAATCAAATGTTTTAGGTACAGTAATATGATGAGTTAAATCTATAAACCAACTCCAACAGCTATTTTGTCTGAGGTTACTGAACARTTGTACATTTTTATTTTATGGCTACTGCCAGAACCACTGATCGCTTCCCAGTGAGACCAACTTCCAGTCTAGACTAAACACAAATTTACTGGTAGGGTTTAAAAGCAAAATCCAGCAGCAAGTCACACACTGCTGTCRGGCCAAGTGGCAGCACTCCATTCTACCTCACCCCATCCAGATCAAGGTGTATCCAACTCTGAAATCCATAAGGAAAATAAATATATGTACCAAACAAGGCAAGTAAAAAATAATTACTAATATAATAACTGAATTAATTCTTGCAAGGAGGAAAGTGTACACAAGTAAAAAAAAACCCAACCCCTCAACTTACTGGGCATTTATATTCTTTAGCTCTTTCATGTTTCAGGGTGTGCATTATAAGTGCATAGCGCCGCTGGAACACCATTCCACAGTCAGTGCATTTGTGCTGAGCTTCCACTTCGTTGTTTTCTGTGGTCTCTCTTTTGGGCTGTTTCATTTTTTTCCCTCTTTGTACCAGCTTCATGGCAACCTAAGTTGTAAAACAAAACCTTTGAATGAATTTTACTGCACTGCACTTCATACCTTGTCTGAAAGTTTTGTATTAAAAGKTGATGTTCTGTATTACTGTAATACCTCTTAATTTTGCTCAGCTGACTTAGTGGCTTGAAAGTTACCTTGTTTCAGTTCACTACAAAAGATCTCAAGGGGAGTGAAAAACCATTCTTTTATTAAAACCATAAACTTATTATGATGATGGTCATGCAGGGATTTACCAGTTCAGGGACAATGAACTCTTCAGCCCCAAGTAACTGCCTAAGTGACAGCTACAGAATAGCTACAGAAGAATCACAGAGCACTGCCAGTCAGGATTTCTATCAAGTTTAGAGCATTCCAGCTTTTCTGGAGATCTTTTATCTAGGAATAAGGCACTAGTGGGTTTTTATTAGGTAGTATGGCAGTGCTGCCTGGAGCTGATAATCTCATCTTCTTTGCAGAAACTGGCTGCCAAATTCTTTAAAAGCCAAATTTTAAGTGATCAGGTTGAAATGTCCTGTATCAGGTGTGTYCCCTTTGGGTTCCTGAGAGTAAGGCAAGGGAAGGAAGTACAAGCATCCCCATTTATTCATCCTTTTCTCCCAACAAGTGAGTATCTAGCAGTTATTGAAAACATGCCAGCCCTTCTATGCCTCTGAAAACCAAACTGAAACTTGACACAGAGAAAACCTTTTAATGTATTTTTTAAATTTTCCTTTAGCTCTGAAAACTTATGCAAACTTGGCTAAATTGTGAAGCCATAAAATAATGTTCACTACATGAGTACTATGAGCTAGGAAAATAATTAATTCCTACAAAGCATACCTCATCCCAAATATCTCYATGCCAGCTGCAAGCACTGTCATTTAAATCAGCAGCATTTTTCCTGCAACCTCTTTCCTGTTATTCTCCCAGCATCAAAACTGGCAACTCAGGAGAGTRTCTCCTTCCCAAAGCTTGTATGACATCCCATGCCAAGGGGGAGTTGAGGGATGCACAAGACAAAACWCTAAAAGCTACAAAACAAGTTAGGAAAGCAGAAACCTACTCCTGAGTCCAATCCTGAGCAATCATCTAAACCAATTTATTTTTTACAYAGGTCTGTGGACTTTATCTGTCAAGGAGCTGGATTTAAAAACTGGAAAATACATTAACAGGAATATTCCCAAAAGTAAATATTCCCTTTCCCAAAACAGAACAAAACCTTGGTGCTCTCCAACCAGCACAAATAGGTTGCTCGAGTATTTTGATTGTGCTAGCTTTAGCATCTGGGCTTCAAGCTGTCCATCTGTAACACGACACTAAGGCTACAGTTTCTATCTACCAGGGTGTTGTAAGGATAACAAATTATTGTCCTGTGTGTGGGACTGGTAGCTYTAGTATGCAAAACTCTCAGGACTCCTCTGGAAATTAACAATTCTTCAGAAAACTTTGCCAACATGCAGTGACAAACTAAATGTATGAATGCCCAGTGAGATGACTGTCAACTATCAAGCTTAGAGGAAAGCCTCTCAAAGGGGAAAGAGTAATAAGATTTTTTAATGAAAAAAAAATTGTAACTGGAACTAGTTCAATTACTAAACATTTAGTATGTTCAGGTGCTGGAGTTTTTAATACCAGTGCTCTTTGAACCTTTCTCTTAACTGACCCCAATCAGAAGACAGCACAGTGCATTATTGTGACTCATGACTACATCTTAAGATCTACATGGGACGCAAAATTCTTCATTCCCAATGCTGCTACCAAGTCTGAACAAATGTAGGATCTCACTTCTCTAACAGATAAATGTATGTATTTATGACTGACACACACATGAGCTAACTCAGAATTAAACTCACAGATCATTAAGTATTTTGGGGAGATGATACAACTTCTGCCCAACCATAAGATGCTGTGAGAAGATACTCAACCTCGACTGTGACCACTGAGCATTCTAAGGACCTTCAATAGGGAAGGAATACTAATGCCAAGTCAATGCTTCTGGGATTTTGTTTGCACAACTGTCACAGCTTAGAAATTACTCTGGTAACTACAGGCCAAATGACAGCCAAAATACCTGCTGCACTGCAGATTTAGGATTTGTCTTTCTATTCTGCAGTTTTTTTTCAATTCCTTTATGCAGCCTGATGTATCCCCCCTCAGTGACTGAACGCTGGCGAAGCTTGCTTTTGTAAGTATCATCCTGGCTGGAAGCGAGGCTTTCCTGCTGGGATACAGAGCTGCTCTGCTCATTACTTGTTTGCTTGAGTGTCTCKGAGGAGTCTTCAGAAGCAGAGTTCACATGTGCTTTATCACTTTGATTTTGAACTATCTCAGTTTCCCTTTGACTCTGTGTGTCCATGGCTTCCACAGCTGATGGCTCAGTGCTGAGTTTGTTGTTGTGGCTGTTTGAAATGGTCTCCACCAGCTGGATCTTGATGTAATTTTCAGTTGTCTCACACTGCTCCACAGGCTTGGAAGGACCAYCTGCAGTGGCCTCCAGAGGCTCTGGGTGCAGGAGGTCAGGCTGGGGTGCTGCTGCCTCCTCTGACCCAGCAGAGGAAKGAGCTCCATTCACAGCTACTGGCACTTCACCAGCTGTGACTTTAGGTTGCTCAACACCATCCATGGGCTGCATCTCCACTTCAGCCTGCTCTGCTATATTTTGTGTTGACTCTACTGTTTGAATATCWCCCTTTTGGTACACTGTAATTTGTTTCTCTTCCATCTGTTTGTGCACATTCTCACAGATTTCAAGGACCTCTGACATGAAGAGATGCCGGGCAAGCATGGCCACTTCTGCCATGCTACAGAAGTCAAACGTTAATTCTGAAGTATAAGCAAATTCCAATAARGGCAGGAAACTGGACTTGCAGAAACCTACCAGGAATACAACAGGAYGTTAGTGTAGATAATGATGATCTGAAATTACACCAAAATATCCCATGATGAATACAGTAGTTCACCTTTGATATAGGTAAGTCTGAAATTTAGAGTAAAACACACTTGGAAATAACAAGCCCATGACTGGGACTCAATTAATTGTCATTTACACTACAGCTTCCTCCTCATGTAGTTTCTGTGTGGGTAAACTCAGACAGCTTTTCCAATAACTAAGTAGAACTTAGGTAGTTTCACAAAAAAATTCTTTGAGGAGTATTTCAAGATGCTGGGAGAGCCACAATACTTTTGGAGCAGATTAATTGAACCAAAGTCTTTCTGGATCTGCTACATTCAGAAAGTACTGAGGTCTTAAGTAACAAGTGATGTGACAGAAAAATAASAAAGTAGCCTATTGAAAACAATAAATGTATGGATGTATAGATAGAAATGCTTAAACATAAGAATTTGGTCTAATTTTCCACAGTTGCATAAATAATAAATCAAGTATCTAATGTGGGGAACCTTCTGGACCATCCTATTAGAAAATCATTGTTCACACATGCCTATTATTCATGCAAAGACAGACAGTTAATAAATGAGAGAGCAATGCAGAAAGCATATGTTCTGTACACTGTTCTTCAGCACTACAAAGTTACTTTTAGAACATTTACTTTAGAATTATCTCCTGTCTTTCAYGTACTAGGTCTGAGAAATAAGCAGACAGGTACAATTCTGCTTCACAAAACTTAAGAAGCAATTTAGCATTTGTTAAGCTGAACAGCTCTCCAAGCAGCTTGGCAATGTCCCTACTTGATGCACTCAAGCATTTGATCCCTTTGTAATGTTTGTGACTAATCCAAGGAGGAAACACACCTAAGCAAGGTAAAAATCCATCAAATACTTCTCAGAAATGTTAAGATTAAATACCACAGTCCATGGAAAAGCAGATTAGGCAAAATCAGAGTTATCACTTTTGCATTATGATCCACACAGAATACTTTCAGATTAAAAGAGAGAAAAAAGCAAGATAAAAGTCAGTTGTCTTCAACACTCAAGAAAGACTGAATTAAAATATCATACACCTTACTTAAGATATTATGATTTCTAGCTTTGAAACCCACAGCAATTCACCTGACAGATCCACTACAGCTTCATGACTAGTGACAGCCCCCTTTTCAATGAAGAGCTCTCGGAAGTACTCGCTGTTGGCTGCCAAGACAGATTTGTGAGCTTTGTACTCCTCTCCTTCAATCAACAAAGTCACATCACAGAACTGATTGGAAAGCCTCTGCTGATTCAGTTGGTGTAAGACAGACAGACAATGTTTGGAAGATGACTGCTTCACAAGGCCTTTACTGTCAACCTGTTGTAAACAACATTTGAGAACTTCATTACATTTAGATTGTGTCTTTTTAAGCATTCACACTGAAACACAGAAAAGGATTATTTTCTGCAACCATAGAATCAGTTCAAGCTGCAGAATATAGAGCTTAATTTTACTATTATTTTCTTTCTTTAAGTTTCACCCTCCCTCCAAACATAATTAGAACAGACTGGAAAAATGGGAAGACACATTCAAACAGCTCTTTGACTGTATTTTTCTATGCTACAGTCTGAGAAAGTTTCTAAATTCAAATGTCTTTACATGCAAGTGAGCCTGCAGTTATGAACAAGAATTTTATATATCAGCAYAGCATCATTTATTAAGGAAAAGATATAGAGCCCATAAGAATCTTGTATGTGATGTCTGACTACTGGCAATTTTGCCATTAATTTTATCTTAGATTCTATATGCATAATAAATAAGGTGATTTTATCTCCCAGCAAYGATGCCCTACAATTAATCTCATTACATATACACCAGTATCCCATTTCTACATATTCAATATCTTTGCCAAAATACATGGTCTTATTGTTAGAAGATTATCACAACAATGGAAAAGAAGTACATGACCAAGAATGCAGTAAGAGAAAATGCAAATCCATTCAGATGTAAACAATACTACTTACAAACACAAGCTCATGCTTTGCTATTGGCTTCTTCTTCACAGGCTTTGGGGATCCAGCTGGGATTGATGCTGTGTTGCTCAATTCATCATCTGTTTCATTACTGTCTTCATGAGATTTTGCATCCAGTCCTAGCTCCTCCAGCATTTCAGAAGGATCTGAGAGAGATCTAGAGCGGTCTAGCTTTTCCTGGCACTTGCTGCATTCTTTAATATAATCTTTAACCTGCTTAAGAATACCTAAGAAAATTAAAGAAGCTTGATTAGGCTTCTAATCTTAATTCAATTTACTATAAACAAATAACTAAGTATGYAGGTGATTAGCAAAACATCAGTAATTAATAATAAAAAACTTTACATACTAACCAAGAAAAATAGTCAGTCACCTACACTCTCCTTCTCTGATGCATTATTAAAAATTCTGATTCTCTCACACCATTGCATTATATTGCATGTCACTACTGCTGATTCGAGATAGAACATTTAGAATGCCACTACATCAWGCAAACCCTCCTAGAAAGATTATTAAGGTTAAAAAAAAAAATAATGGTATTTAGACATTTAGTCCCATAATCCCAAAGTAATGATGAATGTAACATAATCCTGCATTTAGCCCACACAGATGGCTTGTTCCCCCTGAAGAGGACAAGAATTGGAAGGCTCACCTAAGAGCTTTTGCAAAATTGGGATCAACCATGCTATATGCATATGCACTGATATGTATTATTAACACTGATTCAAATCAATTGCTTATGATTTTGGAATTTAAATAAATCAATTTCCCACCAGGACTTCAACCAGTGGAACCAAATATAAATGACAGGACCCATGGAAACAGCGTAAATTTGTGTCAGGGGAGGTTAAGGTTGGATATCAGGAAAARTTTCTTCCCTCAGAAGTTGGCAGGGCACTGGAACAGGCTCCCCAGGGAAGCAGTCACAGCACCAAGCCTGAGAGAGTTCAGAAGTGTTTGGACACTGCTCTTGTGATTTTTGGGGATGGTCCTGTGCAGAGCCAGGAGTTGTATTCAATGATCCTTATGGGTCCCTTCCAACTAAGCACGTTCTGCAATTCTGTAAAGAATTTCAGGTATTCTACAGGTCCTAAGCCCAGGGTCCTCTCCTAGATACCAAGGCATTTTCCATCCATGGCTTTCAATCCAAATTCATTTTCTTCACCAGGACAATATAAAAGCATATACAACAGTTGGGCCTCTATGGTTTAAAATCCAGCAGAGCTCAGAAGCTTTGCTGACACAGACTTAGACTTGCTTGCTCACATCTCCTCAGAGCATGACTTGCATTACCTTAACATAAATATCTCTGTAAGGATCAGGAAAACAGAGACTTAAGGCAACCTGAGACATTCATGCCCATTTCAATGTTTGTACATCTCCTTGATTTCATCTGAAACCAGACAGGAAGTCTCTGGCCTGTAAATCCCATCTCTACCACCCTTCCTGGCCACTGAGCMATTCTCCAGCCCATTGCAGTTACAGAACAGACACACACCAGGCTGATGTCCACCTCAGGATGACAGCTGGGACAAAGCTGCTGTCCACTAGCAGCCAAAGAGCACTGTAATGGCAGGGAAAACACTGTTTTTAGGGAGACACATGTGAGAAGCATAATACTTCAACTGAAAGCTGGGAATGAATTTTAGTATTCTCAGTGCAAGAGAAGTAAGAGGATATAGAGTGTGCAAACAAAGGTGATCAATAAGATCAAAAGAATACTCTTGACGAACAGAAGCTACACTGAGGCCCATGGARGAAGTTTCCAGCACAGGATGAGAGTAGACGCCAGAACAGTACAATGCTGGGCAGACARTGAGAATGCGGATAAAGGAAAGGAAACCACCAACCAGAATGGRAATATCTGCTYTGAGATGCCAAATCCTTTTTCACATGGAAAGATGTTCAAGTCAATGAGATCTGGACTGGAGGGATCAGCTACAGCTCGAGCAAAATCCCTCCAATGGAAAATAAGGAAAACTAAAGCTGAAATTACAGACTTGCTGATGGATGAAGAAAGCAGAACAAGCAAAGCAATACAGACACACACTGGGCCCATGGCAAGTGAAAAGCAGACTATTTGTTTAATGGATACCTAGTGCTAATAGTAGAACAGCAAATCCAAAGGGAATAAGATATCACGTCATTCCCTCAGCCAAAAGCAAGTCCCYGTTGGGCATGATTGCTGTTCAGGCACCACCATTTATAACAGCTGTGGTATCACCCAGGACCCAGCTGAGAATTAGTCTGGTCTTTTCAGCTTCTCATTKCAAGAAAAAAACAAATATAACAATGAGTGCCAGGACTGCCAACCACCACTGGCAGCTGTAGCACTTYAACATGAACACCATCACATGCATGAATGAGGTCCAAAGCTAACCCGGGTCAYGTGGAATGGATTATCACCCTATCTGAAGGGCACAGTTGAGATGGCACTGTCTTACCCGGGCTTGTGCAAGACCTGGAGGGGACAACTGTACTCCCTGTTTCAGTGTATTCAAGGTACCACCAGATAAGAAGCCSTGGAAAAGGTGCTGACCAAGATGTACTGTGCAGTGAGCCCTGCCTCTCCGGGTGTGACACAATGTCACTGCCCACAGACCACGTGCTTCGAGGTGGCGTTTAAAGGCACTGGGGAYAGAATCATCTCTTTTACAGAGAAAGGCTGAGGGAGCTGATCAGCCYTGAGATGAGACGACTGAGAGGGGACCGCATTAACATGTATAAATATCTACACAGAGTGTGTCAGGAACACGGAGCAAGGTCCCGGTGGTGTCAAGCAATGAYACAAGAGGCAACGAGCAGAAAGTGCTGCACGGGAAGTTCCACGGGAACACGAGGAAAAATTGTAAAGGTGACTCTGCACTGTTACAGGCTGCCCCGAGAGGTTGTGGAATCTCCACCAGTGCAGATACTCAAGAACCATCAGGACGCMTTCCTGTGCCATGCGCTCTGGGATGACCCCGGGACCCACTGCGGTCCCTCGCGACCGCGGCTCCGTGGCTGCGTGCCCCAGCAGGAGCTGCAGCCGCAGCTCCGCACCGCGCCGTGCCCCAGCGCCGCCCCCGCCCGCGGGCTCACCTCTCCACCAGTACTTCTGCGAGAGCCCCTGCCAGGTCTGCAGGCGGGTGCGGTGCGCGCCGTCGGGCGCCAGGTGCGCGGCGCGGATGAGGCGGGCGCGGCGCTCGGCCTGCAGCACCACCTCCAGCTCGGCGAAGCGCTGCTGGTCGCGCTGCCGGCGCTGGTAGTACAGGGTGCCGCCGCGCACCACGTAGCAGGCGGCGGCCTTGCGGATCTTCCGCTTGGCGTTGCCCTCCGTGCCCGGGGCGTACGGCTCCCGCTCGTTCGTCAGGTACCGCAGGATGGCCAGGTAGCTCTCCTCGCTGGACATCGCGCGGCAGGGGCGCGGGAGCCGCCCCCGCGCCCTCAAGAGCCGTGCCGGGACTGCGGAAGAGCCTCTCGGGCCGAGGGAAGGGGGGTCGGGATCGGCCCCAGGCGGCGGGAGCCGCGCCCGGGGGGGAACTGGAGTGTCGCGGCCCGCGGCGGCAGGAGGGAGGGAGAAGCTCGGGCAGCAGTGGCGGCGGAAAGACAAAATGGCTGCTGCACAAGCGGAAGTRAGGTGGAGCCGCGCGCGCGCAGGAGGGGCCGGGAAGGGGCGGCTTCTTGGAGCGGGTCCGCCATCTTGGAACCGGGCAGAGCGGAGCCGGGCGGTAAGGCCGGGGCCGCCATGTTGGAGCCGGGCAAAGSCGCTGCGGGAGCGCGGTCATGGCGGCGGGAGCTGGGGACGCTCCCGAGGGAATGAATCCCTGTGCAGCCCCGGCACCGAAACGAGTGGCTCCTGCTCCAGAACTGCCTCGAAGGCAAGAGCTGCGAGCAGAGTGACAGGGTCGCTCGTGCCGGCCAGGAGCAGCGAGCAGCGCGGGCGCGGCCGCCATGCCTCGGGGCGCTCGGTGCGCGCTGCTTCATTTGTAAGAGGCAAGAAAGAAAATCCTTTAGATGTCARCTGCGCGTTTTACTTTTCCGAGTTCTGCGCTGGTTTTACACCCGTAACAGAGACACGCGGGGYAGGAGCCGCSGGCTGCAAAAAAAGCAGCATTTCCMTGTGCTCGGTACCTGCAGSACGCRCCTGGRAGCYCAGTGATGCCCAAACACAGGATAMCGACCAGACGGAGMGAGGCCGGCYAAAGGCKCTATTTATATAGGAAAAGGGTTCTGTATTTASTTGTTCGGCTTATTTTAACTATGGCAATGGTCAAATACTGGACTGGAACAGGTGGYCCTAGGAGGTTGTGGMATCTCTGTCCTTGGAGTTGCGTTCAAGACTCAGCTACATACTAAGCAATCTCAACAAGACACGCTTTGAAACAAGGAGTTGGAGTGGATGTCTTTCTGAGGTCCTTTTTAACCCAAATTATTTTGTGGGTCTGTGACAAACCTAGGTACTCAACTTTTTTCTGGCAAATACTTGATAGAGGATGAATTACGTTGCATTTGGTAAACACAAGGGCTTCTATTAATTTCCATGCTCATTCATTCTAATACATCTATGTTTGAGTTGAATAATGTGCAGTTACACCARGGTAAGGCCCTGCTCTGAACAGCCTGCCTCACTCGATGCATAGCTTGTGAGATGAGTACCCTGATGGGCTGTTATCCTTTACTTCTTCTCACCATCAATCAGAACTCAGGAATAAACATCAAGGAAGAGTAATTGTGAAGCACCACTGCGGTGACACCAGGCAGCCAAAGCCTGCAAACTTCAAAAGCATTAACAAATACTAACTTTTTAATTAGTCATATCTGCCATCTGTTTCTGTATATATCATTAGTGGTATTTCAAGCACATGGTAGAAGCTCATCTTGATTTTCAGCTTCTTAGCTTCTTAGCTGAAAACATTCACAAGGACACATTTGGGCTATCAGGTGCCTTGTACAAGACACTGATTATAAAAATCACCACTAGCACAGTTAATTTTCAGAGGTGTTTACAGCCTTCAGTTTTAAATTACTAAAAATTCCTTTCCCTGCTAACTACAGGCTATTTTTTGTCCTCTCTTCCCCCCTCCAGTTTCAGGCTCCTTTGCTTTTAAATGTGTTACCCAGTTTAAAAGCCTTCAATTTCATTCTAAACATGAGTAGCGKTTTTKTTTGTTTGTTTGTTTGTTTAATAGCAATTGTTTGGAAGATCATGGTGCAAATTCCATTATCAAGCTAAACCTTTTTTGAATGGGTTGTAGCCTTCATCCAGACCCATATCAATTTTACTAAAATCCAAACAAGGTATAAGTATAGCCCATAACTTACAGTGCCCATTACAACCATTGCTTTTAAAGCCCAAAAGGACTGCAGGAAGTTGAAACACGGCCATCTTCTTGACTGGTGTGAGATTACAAACCAAGCCCTCGAAGTATCAACAGAAAAGTAACTGATCCAGAAAATAGTGAARGTTTGGTTTCTGTTATGGTTATAGTAAGTCAGGACATTGCCTTGCCAAGGCTACTGCTGTCCAGCAAAACTGCCACACTGCACAGTGCAGTCACTCAGGCAGACAGATGGATTTCCATGAGGAATTTGAATCCCTCTAGCGGTGGGAGGGTGGAAAATTACTATGGGAACTCCTATCTGCATTCAGCAAGTTAAATAAGAGCCTAAATGAGCTTTAACTGTGGTGCATTTGAAACCCATTCAATCTTCACAGGCTTTCTTTTCCTGACAACAGCTTCCTGCAATTCAACATTTTGTAATTTCCTAACCCAGAARCTGCATCTGAATCTTTGTATGTAAGAGCCATGCAGTCTGTGAAACCATCCATTTATTCCCTTTTTTTAACCTTTTCGTTATTTGATTCTATCTTGCTACATGCATTCCACAACACAGGATCTTTGCAAGTGATTTACAGATGGCATTGCTTCACACTCCCTTTTAGCTTGTATCTCTGAACTTAGAAACCTCTTTTTATGTCATTTGTCATAGATGCAGAATAAAATTAGGTGCTGTTCTGTCCTTCAGGCAAAAACACTCCTCAAACACCAGCTCCATCGTCCCTGCTACCTGAGCCACTCAGTGAAGACTGGGGAAATGTGTGCTCATACAGCAGATTATCTATGAAAYGAAGCATTTTATGGCAGGAAGATGCTTTTCAGTCTGCAAAACCCACACACGGTTGTTTCACAGATTCATTCCCTTCAGTATATCYCACACAGCTGAGCAGACCATGGCACAAGTAARGGAATTCCATCAGATGTTTATTCAGCATGACCAACAGTCTGGCAAGTTAGCGCTTTCCACCAACACGGGGAGCAGAAACCTTGACTGGTTTCACAATCTTCTGCTTAGGTGCTGCCTTTGTAGGGGCCTGTAGAGAAAAAATGCAGTATGAGTGAAAAGAAGCCATTTATCTGCAGTCCCTAAGTGTCCCTGTATATACTCTTGACAGAAATCAGATCAGACTAGAATTGCAATCTGTAATACTGGGTTCATGTTAACAGATGTTTATACATGTAACACTAAGCCAACATATGATATTAATTCATAAGTGATAATGAAACACGATAGCATTCATTAATATAGTAACCAASTTCCTAGGTAGTGAAGGTGTCACATTCAGACAAGCTTTTATCTATTTATTRTCTCTGATATTAGGTCAGAGAACTRTTTTACTGTAATATTTACTGTAATATAATATTCTGTAAAAAAGATTCATTCTATGCGGCTTTTGAGTATGCTTAACTTCAGTACAAAAGCCCAGTCGAGGAGCTTTCACAGCAAAAAGTTAGGAAAATGCTTCCTCAAAACAGAAATGGGAATTTGCAATTAAGTGCCACAGCAGAACATTGTGYGTCATGTTACAGCATGGTGTATTCCATTTTATAATTTCTATTTGCCTATTGCATCTCACCTTTGCAGCAGAAACAGCTGTTTTCTTGGTTGCCTGCTTAGCCTTCTTGGCTTCCTTTGCAGCCCTGTAAATTCACAGAGAAAGTTATCTRTGTCTGCCATTCACTGTTTCCTGGTTTCAGCACTGTAAGAGCTTCCCAAGATCAGGAATGGAATGCATTAGTGCAGATTTCTCATCTATATTCACTGTCCCCTGGAGGGATTTCTACAGAGACAGCAGAACTGTGAGTGACAAAAGTACAAAGGGAGAGGGCAAGGAGACCCTTCTCCACTGCCACTCTCTCTTGCCAAGATTACTCAGTATTACATACAAATATACAGAAAAAATCTTATGAAACACAGAGCTCACCTAGAATTTAAGCTCTTGTAAGAAAAGCACTGTAATCTTTGAAAAGCTTGAGATAGCTGCACTGATCTGACTTCTCACCTAATAGCTTGTTCCCTCTGCGCCTTCCGTACTTCGGGCTTCTGGTTTCGCTTGGCCATGATCTCAGCCAGAGAGGCACCAGTGATGGCTCTCTGGAACTTCACYGCGCGGCGCGTGCGCTTCTTCTGGACTTCTTCCTAAGAGCGCAGGAGACCAACACATGCAATTGGCATCACCAGACATTAAATACATGGCTCAATACAATTACAGAAACAAGCTGCTACTCCTCAAATTGAAGCTATTTAAAACTGTACACTGAAGTTGAATTTTACTCCTCCCTTTAGAGAATCCTTCTGTTGGRTACAGAGAAGTGCTGCCCTACCTCCATATGGCCCCTTCTCCAGCCACATTCTGTACTTTTCATAGTGTTATTACCAACAATCCTTGGTTGGCTCYSCTGCTGTCCAGCTATCAGTGTTGSAGACACACACATTAKACCCTGTATCTTCTAGCTTTCTACAGCGAAGCATGAAAAAAAATATTTTGRAAGACTGTTAGAAGTTCAGCCATCTGTAACTCTCGGAAGAAAAAAGGGGGGTAGGATAAACCTTTGATGGTGTCTTCTGAAAGGAAGACACTCCACAATTATTGAAGTGGATCAGGTGCTGGAGAGCAGTGTGAGCCATCATKYATCAACTTTCTTTYTTCAACCAAMCTGGCAARAACACTGACTTATTGCACTGATGTAAGCCTTTCTCAAAGCTTCTCTGCTTTTTAAACAAGAGCACTGTAGCATACCTCATTTATCCATTCCATGCAATGACAGCTAGATAGCAAAAGACCTCGTGCTAAGCTACAGCCCAGAGTTTTTAAGGAGAGTATATTAGGAATGTCATCCCTGCCCCTCTAACCCCAAAATCAGATCCCTATGCTGTCACCATTCAGGAAGTTTACAAGACCACTTTTAGGAAGTCTGCATATTAAACAGCATTACCCACCTACCCTAGAACTAACTTTTAAAAACATATGCCATTCCTACAGTTGTTAAGTAYTGAACATSCTGTGGCTCTGAGCAGTCCTTTAAAGAAGTGCTACAACACAATATAACAGCTTTTGTTGAAGTGGTGTAAAAACTCACATAACTGCACTCACGTTTTCACCATTATTAACCAGTCTTCATCCTGGTGACTTGGGTCATGCTTCTGCTGAACAGAGCCACACTTAAGTGACCTTTAACAGACCAGTGACCACAGCTTTTGATCTCCAACTTAGAGTGCCATTAGCTGGTATGTACTTACTGACTGTCCCTTCTTGTGCTTACGCCTGTACAGAACAGTCCAGTTGATCTGACGAGGGTTTCTCTTGGAAAGGAATGCAGACTCACATTTTGCATTCAAGAACTGAAAAACCTGGGAAGGCAAAATGTTTTGCATAAGCTTCGTTTCCATGAAAGACATTATCAGAGTTTGTTTTAAGTATTCTTTGAGTCTTTGWTTTTTGACATTGATGCTTTTGGAGTTCTTAAATACAGCTCTGACTATTTAAAATTTTAGAAAATAAATCTAYTAGAAACTTGAAGTTTTACGTTTTGTTACATTGGTCAAACTGATGTCTTGCATTCTGAAGCAGCTTAATTTTTCTGAAAAAAGTTCAATTACCACTTGCATCCAGTGCTGCTATGTATTTCAGGTACAGCATGAATAGCTGTGTCCAGCACCATACTTTCCAAGTGTCTGTCTTCAAGCAGCAATGTAATTTGTGTATGTGGGAGTGACTCAAAATTTCACCCTGGGAACACAGGGAGACCAATGCTCCACCTGATTCCTTCTTGTCTAATGACACTAACCTGTTTGTCTAAAACAACAGGCAGAACGTTGATCCTGCGGAGCAGCCAAGGCACCGATGCTGCTTCATACGGCTCAATACGAGCGACTCGGGCAGACACCACATCAAAACTACCGGAGTCTCCGGACAACCCCAAATGCGCGGCCTCCGCTCCCCGATCCCGCCCGGCCGCYCTCCCGTCCGCGGATCCGCTCCCGCCCTCCCGCGGGGCTCCCCCGGCCTTACCTTCCCGTCAGTGCGGGCGTAGCGGCGGCCATGGCCCGGGTAGATCTTGTACCCGCTGAAGCTGCACAGCTCGACCCTGCGCGGGAGAGAAGAGTTAGGGGAGGGTGCCGGTGGCCGGGGGAGGCGGCCGGGGCCCGGCGGCGGCCTCCCCGCGGCGGATGGGCCCGGATAGCGGCGGATGGGGCGCTCACTTCATGATGGCGGCGGCGGCAGCGAAGGGCCGGAGAGGCGGAGAGSACGCCGGGAGGCGGTGTCGGGAGCGCCGCGCGGGGCCCGACGGGAGCGGAGCGGGAAGCGCAGGGCCGGGCAGGGCCGGGCCGGGCTAGGCAGGACCGCCCCGCCCCGGCTGCACCGCGGGGGCTTCGCGGAGCGCTCGCCCGGCCGGGCTACCCCGGCGCAGCCCCGGGCGCGGSACCCGCCGCTCTACACAGCATAAAAGGCGCGGCGCTCCCGTGGCGGAGCGGCCCGGCCCATCGGTGCCTGCGCTCGGTTGCCTGGTGGTGTTGTCARGCGCGGGGCATGGCGGCAGCCGGCGCTGCGGCCGAGGCGAGCGATGAGGCGGCCGGAGCGGGTAAGGGGAGCCCCAGACAGGTGTCGGGGGCCGGCGGGGCCGCAATGCCGGGGGCTGCGGGTCCCGAAAGGTGCTGTGGCGCTCGGAGGGGCGCGGGGGGCTCGGCGCTGTGCATCGGGGGCGCCCCCTCCTCTCGGGGTGAAGGCCGGCTCGGCCGCTCCGCTGCCCCCGCTGTCAGGCGGCCCCCGAGGGCCCCGCGGGGCTGGAAGCCGCCGGGGCAGCGCGGGGCGAGGGGGCCGGCGYGGGAGCCGCTTCCCGCCCTGAGGAGCGCCTCTGGCTCGGGGCGGGACAGAGCGGCTGTCCATCGTGCTGGAGGATTCCGCAGCCTTGTAGAGCCTTTACAGGCCTGGGTTTCAATAGGATAGATGGCCCGTTTTCCCTAGAGGGGGGGCCTGAGAGGTCTTGGAGATAGCGCCACTTCTGAGGGTGTAGTTCCTTGCCTYCTGCCAAACGAGAAATAAGCAATTTTGAAATGTTTTCCTGGGTCTTGAAAGCCTATTAGAAAAATCTCGTTCCCCAGATGCTATATCAATGAGTCTTTATAGAATAGTATTGTATTAATTTAATAGAGTTATACATGTATATATAATTCATGCTGTATGCTGAGCTGCCATGCTAAAGCAAGCAAACGAAAGCTCGCTGCGTTGAGGAGGACAATGTTGCTCATAAACATTGCTCATAAACGAAACCCCCAGAAATGGGAGCTAAGTCAGCACCCTTGCTCGTTTAACACCTCTGTGAAAACCTTCCTTTGTGTAGCATCATGGAGAAGTGATCATAGCAAGYCTGACTGCAGGGATGTCTAGTTCAGTAGAGAAGCAGGTGGATGATGTCGCCATAGAAATACAGGTTCTTTGCAAATGGCTGTGTGTATTAAGTAGCAATTGGATCACGTTATACTGTAATGCTGGAAATCTGTGAGAACCACGCGTAAAGCCACATTCTGAGTGCCCCAGYGTGAATGGGACGCCTCATACACATGAATAAAAGGATGACTTGCAATTCAGTAGTGTGGRTCCTTGCCTGTCTCCTAGGTTGGAGGAGCCAATTGTGATTTTTTTTGACAAACCCTTGGATGAATAAGCAGATGCAACATTTCTCTGGTCAACTGAAGTGGCCAAGCAGTTGCAGAAATGACTACTTGAGTRAGAAGCAAGTGGTACTTTCTCCCTGAATGTGCAAAGACAGGAGTGTGGTGGTTGCTGGCTCTGCCTTGCTGCTCTCCAAGGCTCCTGGGGCAACCATGGATTTGAAAAACCAATGRAAATATGATGAATGTCATCAGACATCTTYTTTTAGAAATGCATGTTCTCTAGCYGAGAGAATGGTRCAYAAAAAAATGTTTGTCTCCATCCATAGCATAACTAACCCCTAAAAATCTGTAAAAAGTAATATTAATATGCGCGACATATTAGGGTGAGAACGCTATTTGGGATATGTTTCTGAAAAAGGAAGCATTACTTACTGAACAGTTATTAAGAGAACAAGAAGCACTACAGTGATGTCTGTACATCAAATGCATAGCAGAGACTTAATGTATGAAAATTACTATGATTACCAGGTGCCACTTTGYGTACCCAGTGATTCAAGCTCCCTTACAGATGGCAAATGTTTGCCTTTTAACTGTATGTAGTAACCCTTTTTGCATGGAACATTTGAATTGTGTTGCATTAAGTTAATGGTATGCTAGCCTATTTACAGTTTGTTCCTCCCAATGACCCCAATACTGTAGTATGGCTGCATGAATGGCTTCYTAGTTTAGATAGAATGCTTACACACAGTTAGTTGTCAAACTGCTCAAAACTTAAATTCTTGGAAGAATTTTAAATTTTAGGTTCTTTTGAAATGTGGGGGTTTGAGGGTCACATCTTTAAATTTAGCTACCAGAATTTTGCTGCATCTCACTTCAAAGTATCTGTTGTGACTTTCCCAGAATTCTGCCTGAGTTCTTAACTGGGACAGTGTCTGGTATGTATATCTTCCAGTAACTGGATCAGTTACTCTTAAAGTGTTCAAGCTGAAGTAATTTGCTTCAGTTTTACATGGAAAATAAAGTATCTGTTTTCCCAAATTATCTGCATCTATTATAATACACATCTTTTTTATCTTGCATTGCTTTTCCAGTGTGTGTTCTCGTGTATGAACTTTGTGGTTGCTTTTTTTTTTTGTTTTTTTTCCTTTTTGTTCTAAGGCTTGGTAGTCAACTGCTCAAGTCAAGGATTGCAAAAACTGGGTCCAACCTTGCCCTGCAATGCTGATACTCAGACTCTGATTCTGGACAAAAATCAGATAATTAAATTGGAACACTTGGAGAAATGCAGGAATTTGATAGAGGTCAGTGTTACTTGATTTGAAATTGTTATCARATAATGGTGCTATGATGTTAGCATCTTCTGCCTTCAGGCCATATTATGTAATTGAAGTAAGCTAGCAGTTACTGTCTTCAGAGGAAAATACATGATGGCTAACTAAAGTAGAAAGCTTTGTTTTCAGTGGAAGTCTGCAGTTGACAGTGGAGGAGACTGTTTTGTGAATTACCCAGGTAACTAAAAATGAGCTAAATAAATCCTAATGGGGGAGAGACATCATAAGAACACTCAGAAAAGTCACTGATAACTCAGATTTTGATACTTCTTAGCTTTTGAGTACATGAGCTTTGTAACCTTAAAAATAACTTTGTATTGTCACTGAAAATGCTTCTGGACAGACTCGAATCTGCCTTATAACTTCTACAGACCAGCTACACTGAGTTGGCARAGGTGGGGTTTGTTGCTACAACAAACCTTCACCAGACTGCCAGCTTGGTGATCAAGTTACTGAAATGAATGTCTAGTCAAGATTTACCCTTTAAAAAGTCTGTGGTTTACAATCYTGTTAGCACAGGACCTGTTTTAGAATTGTGTGAAATACATTTTTTTCCTTTGCCATATTGACAGATATTTTATACTAGGAATGGGACAACAATTTGCACAATGAATTGGCAATTCTCATATTAAAACCTTACTTTTATATGACACAATTCCTCATTCTTTTTCCTTTATTTAGTCATTGCTAGGAGAATTTCCTCTTAGTGTTTGTGAGGACTTACGTTCTTTGGTCAATRATTTATTTCCTGGCTCTTGCATGTTTTTGTCCATGGTATTTACTTGAAAATGAAATACGTAGATAAAACAAGTATCTGTTGGAGTAGATTTTTAACTGCTACAAGTAAAATCTTGTTCTGTCTGCATAGTTAAAACTGAATTTTTTGTGTGTCCATCTACAGCTCTCTGTAGCCAGCAATCGCTTGGTGCGAATGATGGGTGTGGCAAAACTGACCAAGCTCCAAGTGCTCAACTTGCCTCATAATAGTATTGGCTATGTGGAAGGGCTAAAGGATTTGGTGCACCTGGAATGGCTGAATTTGGCAGGAAATAACCTTAAGGTAAAGTATTTAGTCTGTTGCATTAACCAGAATCTTGTGTTACAGAAATTTGGAAAATGCTGCAAAGAAATCTGAATATGTTTTAGAACAACAATGTTAATGTTTYGTGTCTACTGGTTTGTGAAATAGAAGAGGGCAGCTTTAGGAGTAGAGTTGTCTAGGAAAAAAACAAAAGGTTTGATATCAAAATGAAATGAAAGAAAGGAAATAGTCTCCAAAATAGGAAAAAGAATTATTATCTTTAAAATACAACTGTATTAAAACATGGTTTTTATTTTGTGTTTCTTATCTAGTGGGGTTTTTTATCTTTCAAAATAATTATTCATACCTGGTTTTATTTAGGGGCTAAGAAAGAGTTACTGTGATTAACTGAMTTTTCWATTTTTGTAGGTCATTGAACATCTCAGTTCCTGTAGGTCTCTTCAGCACCTTGATCTGTCAGACAATAACATTGCTCAGTTAGGCGATCTCTCCAAGCTTACCTCGCTGAAGGTAGATGTTATTCTATCTCTGTTTTTATTACATTTTTTACATAAAGAAATTTGGTTCAAAAATTGCTACCTGTAGATATTCAGTATTTGTACACTAGCTATTAAAGCATTTTAATTAATTAACTATAATTTCTAGAGGGAAGCAGGTAAGAATTCTCTTCTTTGTTTTCAAGTTGCAGGAGCTGAGGCAGTGATTTTTCTATAGCCACTCTAATGATTTTGATAAAGATATGATGGTGTTATTTTCTTCACAGCTTTTTGTTCTCTTTTCTCCTTTCATGAATCAAGACAAAACATWCTGTTAACTCTTCTGGCATGAACACCATAGAGGAAAATGTTTTCAAATACATTTTTTGGAAATTATGACCAGAAAGCCTTAATTATAGTTCTTTTGCCTGTCTTTTTGTCAGGTGATGCCTGAAAAAAGAAATCTGTGGGTTTGATCAAACATTCATTTAATCATTGCGTTTTTATTTTACAGACTCTGTTGCTACATGGAAATATTATAACTTCACTTCGCACTGCCCCTGTTTGCCTACCTCAGAGTTTGACTGTTTTTTCTTTGGCAGAAAATGAAATCAGAGACTTAAACGAGGTAATTTGTAGAAGATAGATCACCTTGTCTTTAGGTAGACTGAAAAAAGGAASTTGAACAATTTTTTGAGGCTTTAACTGAAAATGGGCTCTCTTCTCTGAAACAACCCAACTTCTAATAGTTTAATCACAGAATCATCGAATTTCTAGGTTGGAAGAGACCTTTAATTTAATTGCYTATATGTAATAACCATGTTTGCATTAGCTGCACAAGCTAGGTGATATCTTTTAAAATTTAGACTGGAAAGAAATTTTGCCTTTTTTCTGGTATGTTTTTATATTATTCAAGATTGTTACTTTTAGGCCTAAATTCCTATCTTTTATGGTTGTCTGAAAGTTGAAAGCTGAGCTGATTAACTGCTGCAGAGAGCTTCTGCAGCTGCTGTGTTTAGAAAAGGGGTTTGAATTGCACTTGTTGCCACTGACCTATTTTTCAAACACTGTGTAAAAGAAACAAATAATCTGCCTGTGACTTTTGTCTTTATGGCTTTGTTTGTTTATTATAAGTAGTGGCCAAAACTCTTAGTTGGGATTTCGTGTCAGAAGAAAACTTTTGGTAATAATTTTTCTTCAGGACAGGGTTTTCCCAGCACTTTATAAAGTGTAGTTTGTCTATATATATATATATATAGTATATATAGTACTTCATAAARTACTATACCTTTCTATACATAAAGCCCCATTTCTGAATTTTAAGAGAAGGTAATACTTTCCAAGGGTTAATAGCACTTGCAGAAGAATTTAATTAATGGGAAATGGCAGTAGTTGATAGGAAGTCCTTTGTAGTCCTTTGTGTTCAAAAGTCAATTGTGATTTTTATTTGTCATTCTGTTGTTTTGTATGAGCTGTCCAGCTGTAGCTAGGAGAAATGTTGTATGTTCTGTTCAGTTAACAAATGTKTATTGTTTTCTCAAGGTTTCTTTCCTGGCCCCTCTTCGCCAGTTGGAACAGCTGTCAATTATGAACAATCCTTGTGTGATGGCCACACCTTCTGTCCCTGGCTTTGACTACAGGCCTTATATTGTCAGCTGGTGTCTGAATCTTAAAATTCTTGATGGATATGTGATTTCTCAGAAGGAAAGGTGACACAATAATATTACTAAATTTCTAAAATTATTAAGTGTACATAAGCTTAAATTTCTTTAGTTAAATTTYTTTGTCTGTTACACTGGAATTATTATGTGAGATCACTAGTTTGTTTAGATAGAGGTATAAAATTAAGCTGCTGTTTTGTTGCTCAACTCACAGAAGCACTTCCACAAAGCAAAACTATGGTAGCAATTCATCAGTGGTCTGGTACCCTTCCTTTCTAGCCTCTTTGATTTTGCAGAATGGGACAATCAGCAGGTGTTCAAGCTGTTGTCTTTGGGGAAGCTTAAACATGCCCTTATATAAAGAGCACGATTTGCATTTGCATTTCTAGATTTGGCTTTTTTTTCATTATCAATTACTTAAATACTATTTTGCTCAAATCACTTATTACTGTATCACTATGATATCTTCATGACAAAGTTCTTGATACCAGAACAGTCCAAGCATAATTATTATCCAGYATAAGCACATTCCAGTCCAGGACATGAATATATTCTGGGATATTAATGTCCTTTCCCCTGTTCCTAAAATAGAAAAGTGCCCCTTTTTTGGTCAAAGGTAAACCAGTTCTATTTCTGTTTCACCATAACATGCTATGACTTTTCAGGAAAGTTGCCTGTTAGACTTCTAGACTTCTTTTCATGGCTAATCGGATGTTCTGTATTAACTGTATAATTACATGTAGATCTGTTACATTAAACCTTCTCTGGYAGAAATGAATTTGAAAAACAGACTTGTTGAATACTTTGTAGTAATATTTGCTCTCTGTGTCTGTTTCACATGTTTTTGTGAACTCTGTGAAAGCTTTGCTGATAGAGACAAATGTCTTTTCAGTGCTCAGAGACGATACACAAAGCAGAGACTGCACAATTTTGGACAAGTGGGGTTTTTTTTTGTTTGTTTCATCGATGTTTAATATTCATTGTTCTGGTAATAACATTGCCAGTTCCCCTGGGCATTGCACATGTTTCAAGTTTTGCTTAGATTTGCTCTTGGGTACCCAAGAAGAAGAACAGTAGTGAAAACAGAGTTACTGTTTCTATGCCATTTATTAAAGGTGCCATTTATTAAACCATTTTCCCCCTTCCTAACAGTTTGAAAGCAGAATGGCTCTACAGTCAAGGGAAAGGAAGGTCCTATCGACCTGGGCAGCATGTACAGCTAGCTCAGTACTTGGCTACTGTGTGTCCTCTCGTATCTGCATATGGACTCCAGACTGAAGAGGATGCCAAACTGGAAAAAATACTGAGTAAACAAAGGTGAGAACTTGGTTTCCTTTTTCAGGAATGTAATTGAGAACATAATTATATATCTGATGTGTTAGATGAAGTAAGATTTCATTTTAAGTATTTCAAAGTAGCAGTGAGGGCTGGAGATGCAAAGTGTCATGGAGGTACAGAATGTGTCCTAGATGGGAATGAGAGGCAAAGCAGCAGCAGGAGGAGTGTTTTCCTGCTTTCTGGGCCATCTAGGGGAAAAGCCTTTCTGTTTTTCAGTCTGTGCTTTGTAGGACACTGAAGGTAATTTGTGTTAGAACTGTGATTAAAATGAACAAACTATGGACTGGGATATTTTTTTGCTACACAAAAAAATGATGAGAACTTCAAAAAGAGCTTAGCTTTTGTTCTAATTGTAAATGAGGACTATTGTGGCACACTGCTGTATTAGCCACTTTCTAATTGCTGGGATGTTCTTTCTTGGTTTTAAAGTTAAGGTTGTCCTTTGAGGGACACTGTTCCCAGTGATGCATTTGTCCATCTGTACCTGGCATCTGAGGTCTGTCAGCAAAGGCCTCTGGAGACCCCCCTGCTTCTGCCAGCAGTAGCTGTTTTGCTAACGTCTGTGCAAATAGATGAGTAGAGTTATCCTGCTGCATTTTTCATCCATGTAAAGGTGAACTAATTTTGGTCAGAAGCAAGAGAACATAGCAATATGGGTTGTTCTATTCCCCAGGACCTATTGACAAACTTTTTTTTGTTTGTTTGTYTTTTGRTTTTTTGGTTTTTTTTCAGAAAATCAGAGCAGAAAATTCAGCTCCCAGGAGCAGGCCACTTAAGTGGCATTGTGTGGTTAAAAGGTTGAGCAAGGAAAGTGTTGTGGTTAGCAGAAGGGTATCTCATCAAAAGGGCCAGAAACTTGGGAGTATCTGGAAGGAGTTACTGCACACTTTGCAAGTGTGCAAGATTGGTCTCCAGGAGGAAATTGTATAAGTGTTGTAGCTGTTTCTGAGGAGAAGGTGCAGTCAAGGCATCTTGACCTTGGAATTGCTAGCTAAGTGCTCTGCATTCACATGTCTGGTGAAAATTCAGGAAGTTGTTCTGCTAAATATAACTCTTTAAAAATTAAAATAACCTCAACAACCAAGCCAAAAAAAACCCTATGAGAAAAAACARTCCCCCAAATCCTCACCTGTATATCTATATATAAGTCATATATGCACACCCATATGTGATTTATAGGATAGTTTGACCTCTGCCTCATGATCTTCTAGTTTATCTGGGCTGAAACAACTTGTGTGTTCTCTGAGTTTGTAGAGGATGATTTTTTTTTTTTTTTTTGTGGTGATATTTGTTGATTTGTACTATGATTTTGGGCCTTTAGTAACAGGAGCACCTATTTCTTGATTCACTCACTTTGAAATGTAAAAAGTACTCCCACCATTCCTCAAATTCCTCTAAACATTTTCCACATTAGGCACTAAATATTCATGCCTTCCTTGTGTGTAGATATACCTTCTGGTTTTCAGTCTATAGTCAGAATTGCATGTTGGGCTTTTTCTCTTTTTTAATACATGCAATGAAGAAAGAGGGGCAGGAGGAAGGGCAGCAGGAAAAGACTTCAGTCCCTTGCTTTGTGAGTAGTCCTGTTAGWGTCTTGTAGGTATAGGAGTCTGCATATCTAGCCTCTTGTTTAGAATGTTTTGATCACTTGTTTCCTTTGAAATAGTTCATAGTTTCTTTTAGATCTTTTGTGTGCAAAAGAAAGTTTAAAAGAAACATAAAATCTGTTGTTGGCACTGTGTTTAGACTCCACCAGAGGCAGTTGATGCATGAAATCCAAAATGAGGAACGACCTACATCTGCTCCCAGCAAAACAGTGCCAGTTGCTCATGAGCAYAGTGGCCTGGGCCAGCCATCACAGATGGTTCCTGAAAAGGGTAAGTAGCTTATCTACACCTGTGATCTAAACTGTGGAAATAAATATTTTTTCTTCTGAACACAGGTAACTTTGTGGAGGGAATTTCAGAACAAGGCCCTGTTATTTTTTTATTTTATTGATCTTTGATTTTCTCAAATGAAGTTCTTTGTTTCTAAAAAAATCCAGTCCRTGCTTATTTGTGTCTTGAAATGCTAGTAGGCTGGTTAGGGGAAAAATCCAATCCAAGAAACTAAAGAGTTATTACTTTGACTGTTCTATTGTATACAAGTTTATTCTCCAAGGAAGTGCAGTTTGTGCAATTTCCTGTACCCAGTATKTGCCAAGTTTGGATGCTACTGTGGTAAGTATTGCCCTGATATAGAAATAATGCTCATCATTACTGACATGTTAGATCATCTTACCCACCCAGGTGCTAACTGTCAAAATCAAACTGGGAATCCCTATGAATTAAACAAACCATTACTATTATTGAAATACCATAACACTATCATGTGGCTTTCTGCCTATCTAGAACCTGTCATCCAGAGGAATTCTTGGGTTGGACCAARTGCAAACAATGATCATTCCTATGCAGTAAAGAACACTTTTCATGAAAGAGGCTTTTCCAAGGAGCTGCACCTTGAAGATGTACAGACAGGTGAAGACAAACTAAACAGCAGCCTTTTATCCTCAGACTCTACTTTCATGCCAGTTGCTTCAGGATTGTCTCCAGTGTCTCCTKCTTCAGGCCTGAAGTTACATGGAATCAACTTGGGCCTAGAAGGTGATGATGATACAGTGATTGAATGTGTGAGAGGTGTTAGTAGTAGGGAAACGACTAACAAGCAAGCTTTGTCTGTTACAGGAGAGCATCCTAATAGAGCAGCAGGAAGTGTGGGAGCACAAGAGACTATCAAAGAGATCCTGCAGGTGCCTGCTCCTGATCCAGGAACAGCTGGCCTGGCTGCAAAGACTGGCAACTCTTCAGGAGCTTCTGAAGGCCAAGCTCTGCACAGTCACCCCGGCACCTTGGTAGGTGCTGAATCTGGAGTAAAAACTCTTTGTCCTGACCAGATGACAGAAGAAAAGTCTGGTTCACTGGCTGTGCAAGGTGCAGCACCAGCTGATCAAGGTGCAGCTGAACTGCAAAGGATGACTGAAGCAGCTACCAAGCTTCAAGCTTCCTGGAGAGGATTTTACACGAGGAACCACCATCCCCGAGCCAAGGAAGTGCGGAACGAAATCCGACTGAACAGAATGCAGGAGCACATCATTTCCTTAACAGCTGAAATAGAAAAGTAAGTTGAGGTCATGCAGTGTATTTTCAAGTCTGTATGAATATAACTCATTCCAGAGCATTTCAGAACAGATATAGATGGACCTTGATATAACTACTCACACTAGAACCTAGCATCAGAAACATAAAACCAATTACATTCCAGGATCACTTCCTGTTGGTAAGCTGTTTGTGCATATGGCTGTTCATACCATCAAAGTGCCTTCTATAAGTGGATTGGGTTAGAACACATTTTTCTATTCCTCTATTAGCAAGACTTACATATTTCAAAATAGAAATTGCTCAGTGGGAATTTTTTTTTAATTTGTCTCCTTGCAGTTACAGTCTATAAATGAAGTGTCCGTATTGAGAGTAATTCTTCTGTTCCTGGTGAAAAGAAGAATTTCCTCTACCTTGTATGAGACAATTTTAAAATGTGACTCTGTGTTTGGTTCTGCTTTAATTTTTGATCCTGTGAATCCATGTTTGGAGAAGATCATGGTCAAAGTTCCTCAATCTGTAAGACAAAAATTCTGGATTTACTTACTGTCTTTCTGGATCAGCCTGGATTTGTCAGTCTGACAGGCTGTTTTTCTTCACTGTCACGAGTGACAAAAGTTCTGTGAATCAAGTTGAGTGTTCAGTGAACCTCTAGAAACTCCCAATGCTTACACATCATATTCCATCTATGTATCAATGGGGACAGCATAGTTTGAAATGAAGAAGTACTATTTGGTGTGGGGAGGGGTGATAGTTGTGCAGGAAGAAATAAGCGCTCAAGATTCAGTTTACAAAAAGACATGTTATTGCTAAGCCAACAAGTGTGCTGCAGTAAAAGGAAGCAGAATTTAATATGTAACTGAAAAAGAAACTTGAAGTCAGCAGTTGGGTATTTATGGCAAGCCAGATGTAWTGCAGTAATTTCTTAATGTTAGGCTCCATTGTATCTTTCAAAAGTGCTGTTATATAAGTAGGCATTTTTATATGCTCTTGTTGCTCTTGTTACCCAAATGTTGCTTATTTAAGCTGCATAAATTTTGGATGTGTGTTCTTGCAGACTAAGAAAAGAAAGAGAGGAAGATAAAATGCAGAGGCTTGTACAGGAGGAAGCTGTCAAATATCTTTGGAACCAGGTAAGTAATTTTAGTCCTCTTGTTTTTCTGCTTAAATGTGAATTTGGAATTTGAATTTGCTTATATATGAATTTGCATTATTTCCTACTGTAGATGCTGAAGACACAGTCACTATGGTTGATTTTCCAATGATGATTTGAGTGGTTTAATAGAATCTTGTTGCTGTGTTGTCTGCTATTCTGATATTGTGGGGGRAAAAAACATTAGTGCAAGAGCACTGGTTTTATTACTAAAGGCTAAATTCTGGCCTGGTGTGAGAAGGAAGACAAAATGCAAGAAAAGCTAAATAAACATAAGCAGAACTCTGAAGAATGATKTGACTGGTAAATGCCCATGGTAAGTGAAATTATGTCAAACTGTGTTGCTTGTGAGCAACTCATTTTTGAGGCAGGAAAGTTATTAATACACCTTTTAATAAGCTTTTCTTCCAAAAACAAGGCTGTTTTCTTCAAAACAGATAAATCCTTTCTGATTTTAAGAACATACTTCTTTTTCTTCAGGTACTTGAACTGGGAGTTTGTGTGCTCTGTCAGTGTTTGGCTGTAGGTTTAAAAGCCATGATTTCACAGTGAGAAGAACAAAATTTCCCTAAAGATATAAGAAGCCCTTTTTTTGTCACTTGGTCTTGGATTTTATACTAGAGCTTGRTTGCTGAATGCAAGAAATCCTCTAGAAATCAAAATACATTTAGCTGCATTTCATAATGAATTTTTCTCTTTAACTTTACAGGTTAAATCCCTTCAGCAATGGCAGCTTTCAGTGATGCAGAATTTAGGTGGTGCTGGGATCCCTTCAGCCAGTACTTCATGTTCATCCAAACCACCTATTCAGTCATCCACAGTGGAGCAAGAAACCCCACCAGCTGTTAGTTCTGCTTTGTTAGTTCCAGCTAGTGAGGATGATCTTCAGGAAAAGTCTTCGTTGCAGTTCCCAGATTCTGGCTTTCATTCTTCTGCRGCTGATCAGACTCATGCCAGTGACCTGTGCAGCTCTGAAAAGAGCTTAGCTGAAGGAACTGAGAGCTCCCTATCAATGGAAACCATCAAACAATGTGGCTATTGTGTTTTAGCTTGTTCTTCAGATGTAGAGGAGGGCCCTGGGGAGTGTGGGCAAAGTAAAGAGAGCTCTAGTAATGAGCAGGACAACGGGCTGATACAGCAGTATTTAAAATCTGTTCAGCAGCTGGAAGAAGCTGATGAAGACACAGATTGCAATGAAGAAATGGAGGGCAGCTGTCTAGAAATTGCTGTGTCAGCAGAAAGCCAAGATTCTTCCTCTGACACTGTCTCTGTAGAGCTCCCTCAAGACACATCTTCCCCTGTCCGAGGTGAAATCTGTCAGACACCACCAGAAAGCTACAAACTGAATTCAGGAATAGTAGAAGGGAAGAAAACAGACCGTGATTCTTCGTTTCAGATGCTGCATGTTGGGATAGCTGTATAATAGGATCATTTCCAGAAAGGACTAGGGATTCCATTTCACTTTCTCCTTACTTTTCCTGTTTATACAAAACTTAGTTTTCATGTGTGCTGTTTCAGATTTTGACTCATGTTATGAATTTATGTTGTAATTACTATTTTATTGATGTTGCTGAGAATTGACACTAACTATGCTAACCTGAAATCAGCAGAGTTCTCAGTGACAATCATTATGCACTTTATTTTCCAACATAAAACTGGTATCCTAATAACTGGCCTCCATTAAATTAATTCTGAAGACTGYGGGGGGTGTGGGGTGGGGTGGTGGTAATGTTTGCTGTAAATTCACTTTGGTGAATGTCTAATAAGTATTTGTTTGGGTTTTTTTCCTGCAAAGAAAGATTAAGTTCTTATTTTGCAAAGTGAAGCAAACAATATGGGAAGAAATGGAGTAAATACAGGCAGCATATCCTCTCACAGGCAGGATATAGCCTGCTGAGAAAGATGAAAAGTTGCTTTTCAGACTTCTTTTGGCTTCAACAAGAGTAACTTGGTCAGTGTATCAAAGATGCATTCCAGAAAACCAGTGTCTGAGTCAGTGACTTTTTTGTAAATAACTTGAAGCTGCTGGTGAAGAATTAGATGATTTACATACACTCTGAAACAAGGACTTCCAGGAGAGAGACCTCAGGGAGYTTCCAACAAGCCTTGACCTTTGTTTGCCCTGGGGTTGAATTTCCCTGCCTTCTCAGGTAAGACTCAAAATGGAACCAGTAGCAGCCAGGACTAAATAAGAATTTCAGGAGGGCATGTGATTTGGGAACATCATTTTCAAGACTGCCCTGCTGGGTTGCARCAGCAGACTTGGTGGCCTATGTTTTTGCTCCACAAGGATGCTAATGCCCTTGTGGGATTTGGATTTAAATGGCTTTCAAGACATTAGCGAGTTTGATGGTTCACAACTACTTCTATCTACAGGTATAAATACTAAAAGCAAATGCCATGACTTAAAMTTATTTCCTGATATCTCTGTTGGGTTTTTTGGTTGTTTTTTTGTCCCCTGTATGTCCAGTATTTGACACTTTAATTAGACSGGGATAAAAAGTTGTATTTCTTCCCTGTTAGCAAGTATACTGAGATACCTAGGCTATGCTTTCCACTTAAACACTGGGAAAGCAGCAGGGTGTGTATCTTACGTAGCCATTGCTATGTTGGGTTTTTTAATGGAAAACTATCAGGTATCTTATTATACTTCAACAGTGACAAGGGAAATCTGTTTTGCCATGTGATCTGTGATGGACACTAGTGAAATAAAAGTTGATGTTGTGATTTACAGGGGTCAGTTGCGTTGGCTGCTGCTGCATTTTGCAACGTGTACTGGAAGGCCAGTGTTGCAGTAGTTYGCTAATGTTTACTTCCCAGTTACAAAGGCACATGCTTATTGTAGTTCTCTGGATCCACAGGTTAACTTCTGGTGCTATGGTGTAATTAAAGCCAACTAGCACTCTTTAAAATTTACTCTTATGGCCATGTTACCATGTAAAATAATTCAGTTTTTGTGAAAGCTTTGGTTGCACGTCTGCTTTAGGTTCCAAGCTGAAATTTACCACTACTCAGTAGTTTGGTATAAGGCCAGTATCTGCTTGAGGCCTCAAAATATCCTTTATTTAGAACTTAAATGGTGTATTGGACTTGTACCAGCCATGTTCCCAGTGATGAAGTTCACCTTGGAAGAATAAAGCTTACCTCTGTGTATAGAGTAGCCATCATTTCTCTCCAAAAAAGTTCCAGGGCACCAACTTCTCCAAAGAGCTGTCTCTGCAGTCAGRCTGACCTTTGACTGTGCCTTGCATATATGGGAGCATTAAAGAAAACCCAGAACATCTGAGGTAGTAGGTTCTTAATGTGCTGTCTTTCTGACTGAATGTAGTTACAGCACATTTGTAGCATGASCATATTCATAGTTAGAGCACAGTGGTGCTTGGGTATTGAAAATGGTACAGGTGCATTAATGTATCACAACATCTGATAACCTGGCAAAGCAATGTGTAGCCCACAGGATCRTACCCTTGTCCTCTCTCTGAAGGTGCTGAACTTGGCTTTAAATCCACCATGCTTGGGGATCTGCAGTTCATAAGACTTAGCTGTTTGAATGTCAGTATGTTTTATATAACACCCCAAACTTCAAAGAGACTTTCTTTGGATTTTGAGAGAGGAATTATTTCAGTCTGTGAAACAGTTGTTAGATCTTGCTCTCTGGAGGCAGTGGGCAGTAAGTTCTTTTTCATGGCAGAGTCATTTATTACAAGACCTAGGAGAAACCAGACCACTGCCTGGATAACAATGTTTCACTTACTGGAGACACTGAGGGARCATATATATTTTGCTGTTTTGCGTTGTCACTTTTGCTGTGCAATTAGAGGTGAAACAACTTTAATTTTGGGGTTGTCAGATGGCGKAAAACTTGGTGCAAGTAAGTTTTTCATGGAAGCCCTAGATGTTTCTTGACATTTCCTTCCTTTTTAGGACTTGCAAGCACAAAGACAAGGCAACTTACTTTAACTAATGCCGAGGTCAGCTGTTGCCCTTATTAATGAGTAACCTGTATATCCAAAAATGGCTTTATGCAGGTACAATGAAGCATGTACTGACAAATATTCAGCTTTATCTTACTTTTTTTGGGAAACAATGAAATACTCGGAATTTTTTTCTAATGTTCTGAAAAGTATCTTGCATGTGTAGAAGATGAGTTGCCTAAATACAGAGAAATCAAATAATGGTGAAGTTTTGGATTAGTTTTTACAGGGTTAAATGTAATTAGTTTGTATATACAGAAAATATTTTCATCCTGACCATTAAAATACATACAGGGAAAGACATAATGAGGGATACAGTGGAAAAATAAGGAATAAAACTGGATGTATACTTAAAATAGTCTTATTTCAGCCCTGTTTTGAGCTCTCAAAGAATCATGATGTGGAAATATCATAGGTTAATATATGGCTTAGCATTTACTCATCTTTAAGTAGGTTTCCTTAATCTAGGTATGTAATATTCTTTAAGCTGGATAGGGATGCACAGTTTTCYTTTGGAGGTGATAGAAATTTCATAMGGGAATTGGAAGGCCCAAAATACATCTGAAATTTTCCTGTGTTAATATTGTATTCTTTCCTTTTGCAAGGCTTCGTGTTCAGCAGAAGAATGTACTTTGTAGAAGAAAARCTTATCTCTTGTGTTTTGTCCTGGGCTGATGCTCCAGTGTTAGTGGGAAAGATAACTTGGTTATTTGCCAGGTAATGTTGCCAGCTCTGCCGTGAGTACAGTTCAAATGCTTCTTTAATTTGCTTCAGAAAAATCAGATAAATATAGCTCAGACTATTTAAACTGCACCACACAAGTAGTTTTGCCCCAAATGAGATAGCTGGCACATGCAAGCCTACTTTCAGCTAGTCTGTGGCAGAAATTACTCTTTTGCCTSTTTTTCTGAAGGCTGAGACAAGTGGTTTTATATACAATAAAGCAAGGAGGCATTAAGACTGCAAATTTTAATTTGCTGCCTCTGAACCACAAATATCCTTCAGCAAATACTTGAGAAATTCCTTGCTGAACTRAATTGCAGAAGCCTAACAGTTGTCAATAGTTAAGTTTCTTAAATAACCATAGGTTCTACTATTTGCATGCAGCAGTTTAAATAAWGCACTTAGCAGCCAGTCTCTGTATAAAAAAGTTGGGTTTTTTCTGAATAATGTTTGTATTTGAGCTTGCAAACTGTTCCCTTTTTTTTTTTTTATTAATTTGTATATATCGTCTGAAGAATTCCAATTTTTGTTTCTACTTGTAGCAGGTTATCTGATGAACAAAAATGGAMTCTATGTTCCTTTGAGATTAGCTGGGTAATTTTTACTGCACTTGATGTTCTAGTGTGTCTCACACAGATACTTGTTTTCCTGAGAGGATAGAATTGTAGCAGTTAGGGGAGACTGACTGAATGACAATAAAATGTAAAAAACTGGTCAGTTCCTCTCCTAGTGAAAAAGACACTTTTTTTTCCTCTCCTGTTGTATTAACTTCCCTCCCTTCCCCCCTTGAGGACTGTGCCACCCAAATAAGTATGCATCAAGTATTCATAAAGTCTTTCAAAATGTCTTCTTTTAATAGTTCCACTTTTTTTTCCCCCCAGATTGGCTTTCTAGGACAAGTTACTGAGAAACACTTGCTTTCATATGCCTACCAAAAAGTTGGGACTCTGTTTATTTTTAAATGTTTTCTTTATCAGTAGTGGAAAAAGCACAGGATCCCTTTCTTGCAAAAACRTAAACCAGTATTTATCAGGAAAGGTGCTTTATTTCTTTGAAAGTGCCATGGCAAATTTTATTGTACAAGAKCTCTCAGTAAGAATCTTCTTTTCTGGCTTCATTACGTTTATAAGTATATGGGCCAAATTAATTTGTAGCATAGTTCTACTGAATACAACTTTTTGAGACTTTCACAGGAGTATTCTACCTCTAAACTAGAATTTGAGAAAAAAAGAACAATTGGGTATTGACTTGTCTTTCTATTTCTTGCTGTGTTCTGTGAAGAATGGTGGGTGGTTAAACTGATACCGTTCATATATTTTCTATAAGTGTTTACATTTTGGATTGTTTCTTAAGTATTTTGTTTGTATCTCTGAGTTTTGAATTTTAAATAAATGATTTGTACATTTATTGAAAATTTTAAGGTGTACCTTATATTGACTCTCATGTCTATAGTCATATTCTTACAATTGGAGGGCTCTTCTGGACATGGGCAGCTCAGGAACAGAAAGCAAGTGGTGACAAGGTAAGCATTTGCATTCTATACTTGGTAYAGCTGAGACATCTGATGGGCACTGTTCCAGTGCCTAGGACAGTAAGAGTGTGGTAGGGTACACAAAATGAATTCCCCAACAACTCTGAAGTTGGTCTTTGTGATTTGCATYCCTTTGTTTCTATTGCTGGCCCTCTTTTGTGTTCTTAATTACTGCTGTGTTTAAATTAAAAGTTGTGGCAGTATTCTGGACAGAGTTTTCTAGACAGAGAATTAAGACTAAGGGCTTATCGAGAGAAACAATTGCCATGTGTGGTGTTGCCTCTCTTGGTTTGGTCAGATACCTGCTCTGTTCTTAAACAAATACTAATTAAACATCTTTCAGGCTTTAACAAAAAGAAACAGTTGAGGAGTTCAGACATGCATGAAAGTCGTATTTTACTGCATCACAGTAGTTCTCTGAAAGGTAAAAAAATATGACAATAACAAAACTGAAACAACAAAGCTAACTTTGTTTTCACTCTGCTTGTAACACATGGAGGTTAGTGGACATTTGCAATTCTTTACTCTGCGTTTCTACTTCATTACACCAACGAAAATAATGTTTTTTTAAGTGGGACTCTCCTTGCTCTTCTGTGAAGGTGTTTACTGTAAGGGTGGTGAGGCACTGGAGCAGGTTGTKCAGAGAAATGGATACCCCATCCCTGGAAGTGTTCAAGGCCAGGTTGGAYGGGGCATTGAGCAATCTGGTCTGGTTTCCTGCCATGGGCAGGAATGCCCATGGCCAGGGATTTGGAACTAGGTGATCTTTAAGCTCCTTTCCAACCTCATTCTAGGACCCTATTTAAAAGTCAAATATAGGTATAGCTAAAGTAGCTCCACTTCAGGTCTGAAAAGAGAAGAGCAGTGCCCTTTTCTTTTAAAGACCGTACAGCTGTACTAGTACGGTTAAATGTTGTGTTGTAGGGATAATAACCATAGCACTTCAGGAACTCAGGTTGAAGGTCCCTCTTGTCCTTTTATTTGTATTTTTAATATGATCAGACATTAAAATATTTGGCTAGATTTGGAAAATGGATGGTGTCATGGCTAGTGGATAGGCCCATTTTGTTCAAATGGAAATAGTTACTTTTAAGTTTATGGGCTGAAGTCCTTACCTATGTTAGTGTGCACCCCAGCCCACCCGTTTGTGGGGTGGTTTGAGAAGCAGGAAAGCCCTTGGCTCTGTAAGCACTGCTCAGCGATAGCTAAAATAGCCCTATGTTATCACACTGTTTCCAGCACAAATCAAACACAGACCTACCATAGCCACTGTGAAGAAAATTACCTCTTTTCCATCCAAAACCAGTAGATCTGCTCTTTCTGGTATGTGCAGGATGATACTCACCAAGGGAAGGAATATCACAAAATTGTGCACAGGATGCCTAAATTAAATGAGTCACAGCCTCTGACAACTAAGATGCTTTAAATTGTGAAAATTGAGAAGCCCATGATCATAAAGAATGCTCTGGAAACTGACACATTGTGTTTAGAGTGTTCATGTGTTGGACTGAAAGCAATAAACCATTAGAAAAGCCTAAACAATTCTCAGACAGTGTACTGCTGTGAGGGGCAGCAGTCTAGCAGTCAGGGCTGTTTGCTTAGCATTGTGCTAAAGTGCATTCAAGCAGCAGCCTTTGGGAAATCTCTTCCTATCCATTGTTACACCAGCTGAAGTTATCCAGTCCCTGGAGCATTTGCAGCACATTTTCTGGTACGGGAAGTGCATGGAAGATGTGCTGAGCAGGTTACYGCTGCTTATGCCTTGGAGTCTGTGGGGCCTGGGGAGAAACAGAAGACACTGAGAAACTACAACCAGAAATCACTTTTSTTCTTTCCATCAGTAGTTCCTACAGCCCCTTCAACCTGAAGTTTAGGGCAAATGCATGTGGTATTGCATGTTTTCAAGACTGCACTCTCCAGGATACAGTTCATGCACTTGTCTTCTCATTGCAGCTTGCTTATTCCCAAGCTCAGTAGTTTTACAGCAGATTGGCTTTCCTGTTGGTCTCTGATTCTTTGGCTTTACTCACAGATACTGAAATTTTTAAGCATGTGAACTAGGGATTATTTTACTAGTAGGACAGGTAAGCTACCTTTCTCTCACCTGCTTTCTCATATTCCTAGCTGCCTGATGCTTTCCTTCCTTTGGTGTAGCAGTGTCAGTGTTAAACAGGCAGGATCTACTCTGGGCAGCCTACGGCTGAGATGGCTGTGGCCATGTCCATTGTCTGTGGAGAAAYAGAGAAACCAGGAAGAGTTTCTCTAAGTCCCAAAGGGGAGCAGAGCCACCTGGAAGAAATGGAAACCTGTGTTCCTTCCTGCCTGTCCATGCAGWGGGATGCAGCACAGCTGCTTGAGACAGGTTCATGGAAAGGTTATGGTGCCTATAGGAAAGCTTCTCTGTAACCTTTTGGAAAAGGACTTGAGGAAACTGCAAGAGGATTCTTCTAGCAAAARCATTACCCTTTTAACAAGCATTAGATGTGAAAACCATCTGGATGGKACCAGGTCAGCAAAAGACTTTTTCCAATWGTTAAATAGACYYTAATTKTTGCTATGCCTGAAAACCAGGGGCCATGCTGAGCTTGTGTGCAAGATCAGAGTGAAACTCCTGTTCTAAGGACAGCAGAAGGACAAGACCCAGAGGATTGTGGAARAGAAAAAAGACKGGAGAAGTGATACAAGGGTAATTTAGCAAAAGGAGATAGATCAAAGGTGTCTGCAGAAGAAGGGAAAAAGTGGGGTTGTGCTCTTTGCAGACTGTCCAACACATTGTTTAAGTCTCACTTTAGCACAAAAGCATGTTTTAGTTTGCCTCAGGGAGCAAACTAAAACATTCCTCAATACTYGCCTATAATCAAGAATGGGTTTTGTAGTCCCATATATATTATCAAATATACTGWGTTTTATTGATTATTCTTTGTAGGTAAGGGAGAGAAGGGCAATGGAGCCAAGGGCCCAGCATAACTTCATCTTACTGCATATAATGCTGGAAAAAGAAATAAGGAACGATGTTGCAGCAGCCTTCTCATTAGAGGGTAATAATAATGAGCCGAGACACAGACTTCTTGTTTATCACAGTATGAAAAGGGTCCTGGTTTATTCCTCTTTACAGCTCAGCCATCCTGACTCCAACTATTCACTGACTGTGGCTGCAGCAAGCTCCTACTGTAGGTTTCCCTTGCAGCCTCTGACTATTGGTTATTTCCTGTTGAACTGAGACTGCATGGATTGCAAACTCTGAATCTTGTCTTTTACCTAGCTAGACTGTGACTGCAGGTTCCAGTTAAGCRGCTCTAACTGCAGACCCAGACTGACCTCACAGCAGTGATTCTCTCTCCTGTTTAGCCCAGCCCTTCTGAATTGTTCCTTCCTCAGTCTATTCCTCTTCCTCCTTCTTAAGGTCCTCCTTAAGATCCTCCCCTGACCAGCCAACCCATCCCTTTTATCAAACTTTATTAGGTATAGCTGTGACTCATCAGAGGCGATGTCACCTGTAATCCCTTCTCCTACAGAAAGACTGATTCTTTTTCTTTATCTGGCTTTCTGTACGCCCCTCAAAATGATTTCCAAGTGCTTCTGATGTGATAAACAAGGAGGGATGTAAGGTAAGCGATAGCTGCTGAAGCTGTACTTCTTTGGGGACTAATGACATTTAGATGTTGCATGGTGATGAGGTGGAACAGACCTCACTAAYGCCATTGACACTCAGATAACCTGAACAGCCTTTTACATGGTGCCTTCTGTAGAGCCTGGGGGCAAACACTGAGGAATTGGTTTCTGGCCTCTGTGAAAAGGGCTTACCATGTTAAAGATTAGAAAGACATATTTGATTGATTATCAGGCCTTCATCAAGGCTAACTATAATGATAACCCAAGAATTTCTGGAGAGAAGTAGTGTGGGGATCCCTTCCCATCTCTGAGGAGAGGTGAAATGTAAAACGTGGCAGAAGATAGCATATCAGTACCTATCTCCTTAGAAGTGACAGGTTTTGTCACTGTTGTCACCTTCCATACCTTCACCCCCARCATCACTCCAGATATATTAAGAAATGGAATAATGCTTGGCATATGGCATATAAGTTTTGCCTTAGGTTGTGTTGGAMCCCTGGATGCTGAAAATTTTTGTTTTTATATGTTGAGAGGTGCTGACCCTCAGGCAGGCACCACATTTGATTTGAGGCCTTGGGACAGGYTCCCAAGTTTGAGTGATAGCACAGGGGCTGTGGGCATTTGGTTGATTAGAAGTGTGGTGAAAAACTTGGGGTTTAAGATTTTAGTATATAGTAATGTGTGTGAGCCAAGATGGAGGATTTAAAGCATTATCTAAGTCCTTCTTTTCACTTCCTTCTTCCTTCTTCTTCATAGGTTTAGGTGGTTTTCTGTAATCGGATGAAAAAGGTCTACAGTTCAGACCTTTGATGGTCATAATTGGGTCAAAAACATAAATAATACAGGTGTCATCTTGTTATTGGGTATATAGTGCTTAAAAACCTTGGCGAAAAGTTAATAAGTAGCCATTTTGCCACGTTCTTCTAGCACCTAGATAGAGCTCATGGCTTGTGGGTCTATAAATTCTCTGTAAATAGATAAGATATAATAAGGCACAAAGTTCAAACCTGAACATCTGTTTYCTGTTTGTCATTCATCCTGACTTTGGCAAGAACAAGAAAAAAGGAGCCCGCACCGTAACAAGGTTGCGCTTTGAGCTGCAGAGTTTGTAGGGGAATTTAGTGCACTGCATGGCTTGTGCAGGAAGGGTGAAGARAAATGAGACTGCTATAGAACTGACAGACTTTGTATATTGAGAGGGGAAAACAAGTCAGTACCAATTATCTTTCAAAATACTGTCTTTTTAATGTGTTCTGCTTGTACAGCCATATGGCTTTCAATTCTTGACCTACAGTGCATAATAGAAATAAAAATTGGTGCCTGTTGAGATTTTGCTTTCTATCTCTACCAGGTAACCACTGTTGTGAGATRCAGAAAGGAGAAAAACAGAAGATCACTCCTTCAAAATAGCTATGGCTGATGGGGGTGGGGGCAGAACACAAAACTAGACAATTTCTAATGGCTAAAATACTGCGTTCACAAGAATATTTTAGCTGCTCTGTCTTGTTTCTGGTTTTAAGCAACCCATGTATTCCTTAGTAAAAATAAGCTCAAGCCCTTAGGCTATACTAATACAGAGAACTGCTGGCAGGTGCCTGTTTTGGCATTCCCAAACTTACGCAGTGTTTACAAAACTAATTGCAGATGTCCTGCAGATTGAAAGTGCCTCCCGGCTCTGATGCAGAGCTCAGCACTGACTGTGTGCATGTTCTCATCAAGCATATTGAAGTCCTACCTTCAAGGCACCTGCCTTTGCCCAGTTCTGCGCTGGGCCGTGCCTGTATGTCCCCCCGCCCAACCCCTGCAGCCAGGCTCTCCTTTCACAACCTTCTCTCTGTCCAAGACGCCGCCTCTGCTGCTCCGTTCGCCTTCAGGCTCGGCAGCTGCGATGGTTCGTACCAGAGCCTTCTCTTGACTGGGGCTGCGGCTGGGGACCATGGTGATGACACCCAGGCCATAGTGCCCAGCTCCGCGCCACCCTCCCCACATCCTGYTTTCTTAGGCTTCACCTGCGGTGGCTCAAAAATAACAGGGACAATGGTGTTGTTTTGGTTGGGTTTTGC
>CADDXX010000029.1:3228744-3263010 GCA_902810485.1 Alauda arvensis | reverse complement strand
GGTCCCGGGGTTGGCGGGTGCCCTGCTCGGGTCCCCCGTCCCCGCGGCCGGGTCCGCCCGCCCGCAGGGCCGCGCTGCCCGCGCCGCTCGGGGTTCAGCGGGGCGGCGGCTCAGGGTGCTTCCTGCCGGTCCGGGGACTGCCTTGTGCCGCTCCCCGGGGATGCTGGAGCTGCCTTGTGCCGCTCCCCGGGGATGCTGGAGCTGCCTTGTGCCGGTCCATCGGGATGCTCACCCCGCGGCACCCTGAAAAGTACCTTTGAAGCGATAAACCAGAGCTGTGCCGTTCGCATTGCCGGCAGCGGTGTTTCCTGCTCGCTGCCCCGTCCCTGGCTGTGCGTCTCTGGTTCCGCGTCCCCGGCCGGGAACGCTGCGGCGCTGCCCCCGCAATGCCCGCGGGCTGGGGGCTGCCGGCTCCCCGCGCCCCCGGGGACCGGGGAGCAATCTGCGCAAAACAGCAGCAAATGTGGTTTTCCCTGCTGGCATGGAGCGTCGAGCCCCTGTGCCCCAGTGACATGGTTTGGGCATCGCCAGAGGTAGTGGCTCCTCTGTGCCTTTGCGATTTGCGCGACAGAATTTGGAGAGGTTGCACTCATGCCTGCTTTTGTAACGCTGCTATCTTAGAGACCTGCAGGGATAGAGAGCTGACAGCAATTGACAACTTGTAAAAAAACCCAAAGCAACGATCGTGTAATGGAGCATGAGGCTCCATTTATGTATATAACATATTCATAAAAATAATTAAATCGCTTTTTGTTTTTAACATTGGGTAAAATGGGGCTTGTGGTAACATGGAACAAAGCTGAGAGAAGTAATGCTTAGCAATGAATGGCAGAAAATTCAAAGGCACAACATTGAAGTTTAAATGAATCAAATACTTCAACAAAATCCTTGGGCCATTGTAGAAACTAAAGTGATTTTACAGGTAAAAAGTCGTAACTGCTGTTTTATTTTGTGCCACTGTAAGCAAACCACCAATGTATTAATTTTATTATAAATAWGTGTATCTGTTTCTAGAAATATATTTATTTTTTAATGTATTGTTTCCCAGGGTTATCTGGCCTTTTGTGTGGATGGCTTCAGAGAACATTTCAGGAGTAGGGTAAGAACCTAAGGCTTTTTGGTGTACTTATGGGCTTCCCTTTTACAAAAAATTAGCGGGATCAGTTGTTCACCAGTTGTGATGAAGCTAGCAGTATAGTAAACCTTTAGCGTAAAGAAAGCTCTAAACATGTACATTTAAATGTTTTAAGGTATTTGACATCTACAGAATATGGAAAATTTTGAATAAAGATACATGGGACAACATTTGTGGTCTTTTTCGGCATCTGAAATGACAGACTATTAATTTTTAGTGTCTTGTACTTTTTAGTGATGTGGAAAGAATTCTCAGCAACAAAACTGAGTTTTGCCTAAAATTCTGGTTTTGCCTAATGTATTTGTTTTTCTYCCTCAAAGGAATGAGGAATGTCCTTAAATTGGAATTTTCATATATTTAGGTATATTTATTATCATTTTACAACCCAAGSTGCTGTTTTATGCAAATTTCATATTAGTGCAGGACTGTTCCAATGAAGCTGCATTTTTGTGGCATTTTGATACTTTCACTTTAATGGGTGTCTTGCTCTTTTAATGCTAGTTCATTGGTCAGAAATACAATCTTTGTAATTCTCAGCAAAGCATTTGAAGTTATAATCCCTCTAATCCTTGTAAAGCAATTTGATGTATGGTCTATTTTGAGGCTGTCCTGKTTATATCAGTAATGTATTTCAGTTTTCTAGCCTCTGTTCATTTGATAAATAATTTTTAAATTTTGATATTTAATGTATGTTTAATTTAAACTTACTTTCATATAGTCATAGGTACCGTGTATTTATATATGTTAGTTGTATAAATTCTCAGTTATACTATTTATAGAAAGTTATACAAAATTTATATAATCATTTGATTATGTTGTTGCACTTGGTGCATGGTTGTATGAGTAATGCTGCTTTGAGAATATTGAGTGTGGAGAGATTGGTGTCTTTTGACTGTCTCTCCTTGCCATCTGTTTTCTGTTTCCAAGTTTAGAGCTTCTGCAAAAATGGTACCCTTTTTGCTTGCAAAAAGACTGCATCAAACTTGTCCTTCTCAGAAAGAAAGGAAGATGGAAAAGTCATTCTGAGCAAGCATTGAGAACTTTATCAGTGGCTGTTAAGTCTGTTATTTTATAGCAGGTCATCATTAAGCAACCTTAAAGGAACAATATAGTATGAACGTTCATGTTTATGAAAGATAGTACTATTGTTAGATTTAAAGAACCAGAAATACCAAATCCCAACACATTGTATTCTTTTCAGAAATTTATTTTTTTTTATTTATAGAGCTGCATATGAGTACCTGAGATAAAAGGAATGATAAAAAAGCAAACCAGGGCAAATATAATGTAATGTTAGAGGTGATACATGAAAGTAAATTTCAACTCTCTTAGATATCTCCTCTTTAATGCTACAGTTAATTTATTTTTCTCTTCTTCCCAAGCAGAAAACTGGAGGAAGTAAGTTTTACATTGCTTATCCAAATTTGTTTCAGACATCAGTATTTAATAACAACTTATTAAAAAGTGTAAACAGGTAAATGAGAGATGTCTAAACTCACAAGTTTCTGTTTTGGCTTTGTAATTTATGGATGGTGGTGGTGTGTCCAAACAGATAAATAGGATGGAGGTTACTTGTTTTAGTCTTTCTGATTGACAGAACAAATTCTTGCCAGTCTTCTTTTGTCTTTTTTTTTTTTTTTTTTTTATCAACTACAGGTTAGACCAGCTTTATGATGAAGGGCTTGCTTTAGCACATCCAAGAGAATTATGTAACATGACAGACAATGCTGTTCAGATTAGTTCCACAAAAAGAATCTGTGTTGACACAAGAAGAGCCTGTGTTGATTGTTCTATAGTATTAGTTACTGCCCCACCATTTGTAAGCTTTCAGTGTAAAACTTGACTTCAGTTCTAGTAACATTTTGGTACTTAATACAGTTTTTGTAAATGCACTTGCAGGAGTGAAGTGGAAGTCAACTGAATTCTCTGGTGCTCTGCTGAGACAAAATGACATTCATGTTTGTGGTGAATGGAAGTCGTGGCAATGTCTAACATGGGAGGGAAAGACACGAGTGGACCATGTGGCGTGACTCATTCAGACTGCAGCTCTTCTGCCTGCTTATGGCAGTGCTGGCTGTTGTGGTGCTGGTCCATAACTTTTTTCAGGTAGAGGTAAGTGGAGCCTGTTTCTTCTCCAAGATGGCTTGAGCAACATTATTGACTTTTGAGTATAAGGTTAGAATTTTCTGACTGACAGCATTTAATAAATGTAAATTGGAATCACAGAAGATCCATAGTTGAAGGTATGTCTGGAGGTATTTAATCCAACATCCTCCTCAAAAGCCTGGCATCTGAGTTAGCTTGTACTGTAACAGGATATTTTGACCTTTGACWGTATTCAAGGACACTATATTTCACAGCATACCTGGGGAACCTGTTGCAATGTTGGATTCCTCTTATAGGGAAGCATGTTTGCCTTATCTGCAGCAGGACTTAGCCTCTTATCCTGTTAGAGCATACTTCAGTTCCTCTGTGACTCCCCTGTAGGTAGTGAGAGTTAGATCCCTTTTTGATCTTCTCTAAATTTAAAAAAATTGGTTCCCTTAGTGTCATTTCAGTTCCCTAATCATCTCAGGGGCTCTTAGTTGTTCTTGCCAGCTTTATTCTGGYGTGGGCTGTCCAAAAACCAGACACAGTGTTCTAGGTATGACTTCACCATGGTCAAGTTGAGAAGGACTATAACTTTGCTCAATCAGCTGGTTAGGATATTGTTAATTCCTTGCCACAATGCTGTGCTGCTGACACATGGTGAGTTTGCTGTCTCCTGGAATCCCTAGGTCTTTTTCTGCAGAGCTGTTACTAGCTTGTTCATCTCTGGCCTGTTCTGATGCAATTTTATTTGCCTTGCCCTTTTTCCCTCTGCTGCGTATTTCTTCATTTCACTTATTACTTCAGYGCAGAGGTGCTTCCAAACTGCCTTGTCAGTGACCCCAGAATAAAGTCAAGGTGGATCAGGATGTGCGTGAGGGAGCCCTGGAGACTGACCCTGCCCATTGGCKTCCTGTCTGGCCAGGCATTCCAGTGCTGCATTTGGTGGATGAGAATTGTAACGCTTGGCCTAACGCCTCCTGAAATTATAGCTGTCCTTCCTGCRTGCCAGCCAGTCAGTAATTGCTTTATGCTTTTAAGCTGTGTGTATGCTGCTTGCAGAATCTTCCTTCCTCCTGGCTTGTGATGCTCAAATGAAATGATCCAAAAGAGGGGCTGTAAAACCCCCTCACCCCACACAAAATGCAGCTGAATGTGAGGGGATCATGTAAGGGTAAGGAAGATGTTTGAGAAGTCTAAAATCACAAGTGACTCASGATCAATAACTGAAGAATAAGCATTTGTTAAATGTTCCAGTACTAGTGGATACATTGAATAAAAACTGCAGATGCTGATTTTAAAGGAGGCAGGGATATTTTTTTATGGATTGCTGCAAAGCTGCAGAAGCCCTTGCAGTAAGTCTTTGTAGTTACTAAATGCATATATTCAAAACAATCTGGATGAATGCCCAGAAGGAAAATCCACTAGGGAACACTAGATCTTAAACATATTTACCCTAGCATTTAAGAAATCTAAGCCATAAAGTGCTAGAAGTGGCACAACATTTGGTCTGTTTTCCCACATACTTGCAGTTGGAAACTACTGGCAATCAAAATACTGTGTTTGCTGGACTTTTGGTTCAAGTTAGCATGATCCATTTTGGTTATAAGAGGTAGCTTTTGTTTTCTCCTTCTGTGGTTTTATTTTGTGTTTTGAGYTAGGATGTTACCTGAGGAACATTGATATTTAGAATGTTAAACTGCTTTCTTTCCATTGTAAAATTACGTTTCTTGGAGAAAAGCACTTGCTCTGGCAGTGCTTTGAGAATAAAATGGAAAATGCAGGTTGGGTGTTCACTCTGTGCTTTTTCTTGCTACTGTCCGTGAGAAGTGGCTTTGTGGCTTTGTTGCACTTTACATACCTGCTATTCTAAAGTCAGYTAAGTATTGTGTTGCTGGTAAATCTTTACGCTGTAACATGCAACTCTAATCCCTTCTGTTGTCATGACTTTTCTGAGTGGACCTGCTCCTGKATTTGTCTGGACTCAATTTTTCAGGCAGTCTAATATAGGCATTTATGCTGATTCTTTTCAGTCAGAAATCAAAGCCAGAAAAAAAACACCTTATAAAGCTTTCACAGAATATCTGTAACCAAATCTGTTCAGGCTCTGGAAGGAGAGCTTATTGTTGGTTACTGTTGAGAATGTGTTTGTAAATGCATCAGACATACTTCTCATCCCCAAATCATCCAACCTAGCTGTCTAAAGCTCAAGATCTATGGCAATTGTCAGCTAGTCTCCCTTCTTTTTTGCTTTAAGATTTTATACTTTTTCTGTTAGAATGTTTTCTCTTTATTTCTTAAACTACTAATGACACCCTCCTAGTAGCCATACCCATGTCGGAATTTTACTTCCTTACCTTGTCTTTAAAATAACCCCCMAAAACAACCAAGTTGTCCACAAAACGTTTGGTAGCCAGCTTATTGTTTACTTTGCTTTTTATTATGGAATAACTATTCCCTYGAGGACACATAGTTGATCATATAGTACCAGAAGAAATGTGGTTTTATTTTATTACATTTTCTTTTTCTGTGACTACAGCCAGAGAAATAAAATGTACAGTAATTTTTGTGAAGTATCAGCCCAAACAGCTTGTGGGACTTTGTGTATTTTTACCAGTGCCATTTAGAGTGACAGAACCACTTCAGGATTGGTTGTGAGCACAACTTTATTTAAAAGCTCCTTGAAGAGAAGTTTCATGCCAGGACAGCGTATGAAATCAGACACCTGAAACTGAACAAAAGAACTGTGTAACAAAGTTTTAAATTCTTGCTGCTAAATTGCAGGCGTCTACAAAAGATAACTTTGTATTATTTCAGTTATTTCTGGAACATTTGACTGTCAAGTGATGGCTTTTGAGGATTGGCTTTCACACTTGGAGTAGTTTAGCAGCCATTCAAACTGCTGTGAGATGGTAATGACAGAGAACTGATTTCATATCTGTCATAGACAACAAATAAAGTACTTGGAGTGTAAAATTACTGAAAATAAGGTGACTGGCCTTTCAGGAATGGGTATTTGTTCAGATTCAGATGTTGTCTCCTGGAACTTTTATTTCCCCACTGTYCCTGTTGCCTGGGAATCTCCTGTGTTCTTTCCTGCTCTAGTGACAGTGACTTAGGCAGGTTTGCAGCGGCTGTTTGGGATGTAGCAAGCCAAGGCAGGAGTTAACAGCTGGTGGAAGATACTGAGCTTTGAGATGGAGGTTCCGTCTTGTCAGCAGCAATGGAAATGTTCAAAGTTCTCATCAGCCACCGACATTGTGGAGTTTACCTGAGGGCAGGTGCTCATTGCAGATCTTCCCAAGTACTCTGTGACCCTTTAGACTATCTTTGAGAGCATTATTGCCTGGGTTAATCTATATGTTGTATCTAATTTTTGCTCAGTTGGTGACGAGAATGCCAAAAGCTGAGGGGATGCCTGAAACTTCCRTTAGTTCTCATAAAAATACAGCTTCCTCTTTTTCCTTTTTATGACATCTCTAATGCAGAAACTGCTAGTGGATTTATTTGTGCTTAACTGAGATGCAATCTCTTCTGTCCTGCCTGTGTTACTTGGCAGGTAGCCATTAATTTACTTTGTGGTCACATTTGGGTTCTAGTTAGCTTCAAAATGCAGTAAATTAAAAAAATAATGATAGAAAAAAACCCAACAAAGCAAAAAAACCCCAAACTCCTTCCACACGAACAAAAAACCTTTAAACCCAACAAACAAAGGCCCTTGGGAATTGCACTTAAAATACATGACGCCTTGATTGGAGTGTACATGGAAATAAGCAAAGCAGGTGTTATCTAATGTGGAGCCTGTAATGAGCACTAAAAGAATCTGTATCATAGAGGAAGAGCACTCTTGAGATATCTTCTTTATCTGTTTTTCATAAAGGAATTTTATTTAGTTTTGGCTACTAACTACAGTAGAAAGCCCTTAGTTCTGCACAGTATTGGTGTGACAACATAGAGGAGCCAGAGAGATTTGGAGATGCCTAGAGAGAGTAAAAATGGAGTGGGGACAAGCTAAACTAATTATTTACCTCAGGGCAAGCCTTGTGTATCTGTAGGGGCAGRAAAACTTAAATACTTATTTGGAGCTGAGCCTGGGAAACACTTAAGAAAGTTTGGAAAACTTTTCCAGTCAAGGATCTTTGGTGAATTAATTGACTCTGAAGCTTTTTCTGCCTTTACTGGCAAAGAGAATCTCTGCTATATTTTCTCCTGTGAATAGAATTCATGGTGTAGCTTATTTTCACACATGAGCTTATAATTCTGCAACAATGCATGGTCCTGGTTGGGCTTGAAAGAGGGCTATAAAGATGGACCAGGATGCTGGAGAAAGAATGGTCCTTCAGGATGTTGAAGAAGCTCTGCTTTTACCTTCATGGAGCTTCCCCCTCAGGCCCTTAGAAGATAGACTGAGGAAGTATTTGTGGTATGATGTATTCTGCTTAGTGGGAAATAACCTAGAGAAGTTGGACAGTGCCTGTCCTTGTTCTCAACTGCATACAAGTGAAGAGCTTTGGCCTTACATTCTGCTAGAAATCTCTGTAGGRGGACTGATCAGGAGACATCAAACCATGTTTTGTTTTGTGAACAAGTTTGTTGGCTTGGTGTTCTCTGCACCCTTTCCCACTGAAAGATGGGAATGTATGTATGAAAGTATGCTCCTATGAAAGACTTCAGAAAGCCTAGCTAGGCCAGAAATGGCATCTACATCTCTGACAGAAACACTGGGTTAAAAACCCAGAGGAAATCTATAGAAGATTAAAAATAGGGATACATCARTTTTTAAGCTGTCTTAGATAACCATCTTCTCTTAATTCTAGAGGATTTGTTTTTCCCATGTTCCCCAACCCAAAATACCAACTGTTGAAGAACCAACTGAAAACCAGAACCTTTCTCTTGGGAACTTACATGGAAAACAATTAATCACACACACAAATTCTCCCTTTCCACCCCTTTTTAGGGAAATGCCTAAATATTTCTGCTGAGACATTGTGACCAGCTTATTGGATGCAGCAAAATATACAGCTAACTTTAAAAAATATTTCYATGCAGTATTTTCTGTGTTACATATTTATGCATGAGCAAGTGAAGGGAAGAAGTTGTGAAGCTATCCAAAAATAGAAACTTGGCTTAATTCAAGAATGCATGTAGGCAAGATTTAAAGTAGAACTGTGCCTGAGATTCACTCTCAGCTTTGGCTGAAATTCACTGGACTAATAAAAGTAATGTGCAGCACACTTCTGCAGTTTGGCTTGCTGTGATGGAAAACAAAAATAATTATGAATCATCTCAGATGRTCTTTAGGGAACATTTATTAAATCCTGGGTGGAAATATAAAACAGAAGCAAAAGCTTCTATTGTGATGGTTTATATGCTTCTGGTGTATAGATGGGTATGTGTCAATTTGTTTTAGAGCTACAGTGTAGCAATTTGCAGTTTCAGATTTTACAGTTAACATGGATATCAAACAAAGACGATTTTGTATCCATCCTACATCCTCATGTTCTCTTACTCTAAAGGTGATCAAAACCAATTTATGTCACAGACTTCAAACGCCTATGTGTTTTGAAGCCTATGCTTGTTAAGTTCTTCTAAAAAAGTATGTTGAATCTCAGTGTGGTTCAAATTATTTTAAGACACTGCTGGTATTTCCATGTCCTAAGAAAGGTTATTACACTAAATAAAGCTTTAATATGAGTGCTGTGACATTACTGAGCAATTAGTTATGGAGAAAGTAAATGGGAAACACTGGGGTATTGGTAAGTACAATGATATTTTTAGAGWTTTCAAATAGTATAGTTTGATTTTTTAGCAATCTTTCAGATCTAAACTAGCATATAATYTGATGCCAAAATTTTAATCTTTGCTTGAAAAAAATATATTTTCCTTCTTTATGAAATAGAGCTAGGGATAAGTTCTACTATATATACCTGGTAATTAATTGCYCATTAACTGTTGATTTTATGTGTATTTGAAAGGTATTTTTGGATTTGCTGATTAGAAGTCTCATGGGTACTTCTGGAGTCCTAGACTGCTATTTTTAAAATTTTCTTAATGCTAACCTGCAAAATTATGTGATGTCATAAAGAAGATGGTATCTGCAGTCATTTGCATGAAAATACAGTTTTGTCCACTGATATCTTTGCACAAAATAAATTTTTTCAATTGCAGCAGAAACTCTCTCTCTTAGTCTAGTTCTGTATTTAGCTATTTTAATTTTTCAACTCTTGTGTGGATTAGGGGATGCTTTGCTTGCTGTTTCATTTCCTGCTAGAAGCAGCTCTATGTAGATTTTAAAACCTTATAAATAAACAAGCAGGGTTTTTGCCTCTTTAGTCCTAGCTTGTCCTGCACTATTCTACTTGCCAACGGGCTCATGAATTCATTGTCCCAGAAGGATCTGGGCTTTTGCTCTTTTATTTCTTTCAACATGCACATTACAGGGAGACATGCATTTCAGATAATTAGCCAAGAAGCAATATGAGAATATGAGTGTGACCAGATAAATGGCTGCAACTGCKACAAGCAGCAGACTTCTCTGGAAGGCATGTGCAGGGGGTGCATCAGCTTAACCTGCAGTGTAGCATCTCGAAACCCCCTTATTTCCTTGCATTACGTGGGGCAGCTATTAGACCTCATGGTGCTCCAAGACTAAAATGTTACTAATTGTCTTTTTTTTCTTCACATTACTGATATTTAGAGAGTATATTGGTAGCTGAAACACTGCCAYAGATTGGATGTGGTCTCTTTAAATGCTTGTTTGCCAAAGCAGGGTAGCCACAGGTTGCCCACCTGTTTCCTTAGAAATCCCATGGTCAAAGTAATGGATTTGGGTCTTCTAGTGAAGTTGTTTCATTTCGTGAGCTTCAAAGCTCTGTGAAGCAAAGCCCAGTTCTTGGTATCATTTCTTTACAAAGCATCCATTATTGACAGTATTTCGTTTCGTAGCACAGTTTCAGGAAATCTTTTTCTCCCCAGCACCTGGATGATGACACAGTTTCGGGATCGAACTGGATAACAGTAAACAATGTCCAGAACTCTCTGGCATGGACAARCAGAGCTACCAGGAAGCCTTACTGTGGGTACTCACAGCAGCCCTTGTCCAAGAGGGAACAAGAGGAGCAGCAGTCWCTGCTTGCTGCAATACAGTGGCCAAAGCCCCCTGATGGCAAAATCGCCTTTGCACAGAGCACTGACCCCGCCCACAGTGAGTTTGTGATTGTGCAGCCCAGCAGGCCCTTCGAGGTGGGTGACCAGTTAGAGGTGCTCGTGCGTATGAAGGATTTCCAAGGAAACCCCAAGCAGTACGGTGGAGACTATTTACAGGCACGGATTCACTCTCCTGGGCTGAAGGCTGGAGCAGCAGGAAGGGTTGTAGATTGCCAAAATGGCCTTTACAAAGTCTTCTTTACCTTGCTTTGGCCAGGAGAGGTCAAAGTTTCTGTGTCACTTGTCCATCCCAGCGAAGCAGTCCAAGTCCTCCTGCGTTTACGAGAGGAAAGGCCAGACAGAGTCTATTTCAAAAGCTCATTCAAGTCTGGGAGGTACTCAGAAACCACAGAGTGCAACGTTTGCTTGCCTGGAGATCTCCCAGTCTGTAACTTCACAGATCTCTACACGGGAGAGCCCTGGTTTTGTTACAAGCCTCGAAAACTGTCCTGTGCCAGCCGAATCAACCATGCCAAAGGTGGATATCTGAAAGGCCTTCTGACAAAAGAGGAAAGCCTCTTTTTCCAAAGGTTTGTATGTTGAATTTATATATATTCAGTCAAGTTATTTTTTGGGGGGCTTTTTAATACAAACTTTAGCCTATTGCTTAAATATGACACTTTGCCTTAGAGGAGGAGTGTATCTGCAGGACCAGGTGTTTGCTGTCAGTTGTTGAATAGTCTGTTCCCCTCCATTCAGATATGCAGGAATCTTAGACCCCAATCTCAAAGAAACTTGGCATGTAGTTTMTCTTTCTGTGCTTCTCTTTATGTGCTACTGAATTTCTATGTTTCTATGCTACTGAATCTCATGAGAGCAGGCTGTCTAAATCTGGTGGTGGTTTGGGGGGGACTGTTTCCTCATTTTCTATTTCCMTACCTACACTTGCAATATCAATAACAACACTTTGAGAAGTATTTAGCCAAACCTAAACTGCCGAAAAATGGTGTGGGTTTTAGGCTTATTTTTACGGAAATTACCAGTTGTTTTTGTCCTCATAAAAATTATCTAAAATGTGTTCCTTGTTGCTCAATATTACTTTCAAATCTTAGAAACACCTTTCATAAAGAAAACACCTGGTGGAACAAATTGCTGAGCAATACCCRTGCAAGTGGAAATGAGCTGTGCATGTTTTTTCAAGTGTCAAGCTAAATTAGTTTCACAGTCCTATTTTATTTCTGCATTCAGCATTAAAAAAACCCAAAAAAMCCCCATCTCTTAGTGCCTGGGAACATGTGACAGAACTGCTTCTGTATGAAATTACACACCTGAATTTAGATAGTTACTCTGTGGTGTTAAAGGCTACTGCCTKGCTCTCCAACACAGATGTTGTAGGAAAGTCTTTTGGCACTGTGTTCACTTGAGGACTAAATTGGGAAAGATTTTGGAGTAGCAGCTCCAAATAGTTAATTTAGGAAAGCATATTTATAACCAAGACCAGAAATAAAAAGTAAGCATCAGTGGAATTTCTTCTTTCGGCTCTTTGTTATGAAGTTTGTAAGTGATTCTTTTGACTTTCTGTGTCTCTGCTAGCCCACCTGTAACATATAGCTTATATTTATTGTGATGTTTCCATATGGGAATGGGAAAGGTGTTTTTCTTGGTTTTGTTTTGATTGATTGATTGTTTCGTTCAGCTCTGAGATCCTTGACTAAAGGGGCTTATAGAAATTCCAARTAATTTATTTCTTAAATAAAAAAAACCAAAAAAACCAAAAAAGGATTCTCTTCAAGATAGTAGTAAAAGACAGAACAAGAGCTTAGTGTTAGTCAGGTGGGAGCTGCTGCTGCAGCCCTGTACCCTTGCAGTGGTTTGTCCCCATATGTTCTGCAAGCTGGGAACATCTTTGGGGCAAATCCCCAAAAGCTTCCTGCAGACCTCTGACAGCTTTAATGCTTTATTGAGATTTGTGTTGGTACAGGTGTGCACAAGATTTTTGTCAGTGCCACGAAATTTTGAGTTGGCATTCAGAATGAGAGCGTGGTCTCAAAGTAAATGCAGAATGAATTCAGCTCTAGGAAGTAGGATAAACTTAGAGTGTAAAAATCTGTAGTACTGTATCCTTATCTGGAGTAAGAAAAARGAGACTAATATTACCTTCAAGCTTCACAGTAACTTACAAATCTTGCTGTGTTCGTCTTTTGTTAAAGCAATGTGAATATCAAAAGGCCGATACTCTCCAGTGGACCTGATTCAGTCATTGTAAAGCCCAAGGCATTCACAGGTAAAGTGAACTGCATAAGATTCTTGTTTGTAATTCATAATTAAATTTGTAAAAAGAACAACAGGCATCAAACAATAATTCGGTTTTTTAGCATGGTATAAAAATCAGTATCAGATTTCTGTTGAGATGATGAGGGCTTTTGGGTGTTAAYTGTAATACAAGTTCAGAAATAATTAAAATCTTTTTCTGAAATTACATACATAAATTGGATTTTTAGCAAAAAAAATAAATCAAAAGAAGAGTGTAGTTTGTTCTCTTGCCAAAAATGTCTTTTATTTCCCCTAGTGTTTACTCACACTGTAAAATGTCTTAGAGTAACTGCTTACCAAACTCTGTCTAGTGACAACAGCTGCGTGGTGTTTCTTAATTTCTTTCTTTGCTAAGAATGTTGTCTAGGAGATTTTGATAACTTGCATTCAAGTATTACTATAATTTGTGTTACCACGGGATGTCAGAACCTACAGATCTAATTGTTCTGTGCCCTTTCTAAGAACAGAACAGACAGTCTATACTAAACTCAGAGATTTTATCTCATTCATATCCAAATGCAAGCTTTTTATGCTTCTAAAAGGTCTGCTTAAAATCTGATACACAGAGAATTATTTCTTAAATGAAAACTTTCCATATTTTTTTTCATAAGGTCATAAGAGACTTTTAAGGTAGAGTTACTGACCTAAGCAGTAAAGTGTGAACAGAAAGGAACTTACAGCATTTCTTGCTTTTTGTTTTACTGTTCACTAAAAAAAATTTTTTTTGAGTCTTTTTTAATATATTTTTAATATAAAATTCTGCTACCAAGCTTGCAACATTTTACCCTCCACCTCTTTTCTTTGTTGAGATCCCTTAGCTGATGTGTTTTTGTAGCTTTTTTTGTATTGTATATTTCCTGACAGAAACTGCTGCAAATTCAAGATTTGATTGTCACCCTTCTTCCAGGAGCTATTAATGATCAAAGCGTGCCCACTGTGTCCTGGGGATTAATGTCGGGTTAAAAAGTCTTGATAGGAGTGGCACATTTCCTCAGGGAAATTTCTTCCAAGCAGTCTCTGGATAAATAAACTGAACTCATTGGTATAATCCTCATAAATGTATGGGTTTGTTAGGACTGATGGTACCAACTCATTGTTCTGCTGTTGTTCTTTTTGAACATCTTTTTCTGTGTGGTGGTAAATGTAGATCAAGTTTCTAAAAAACCTTTTTCTTTTTTCTGAAATACAAATTTTTATTTCTATCCTTGGATTTTAAGTTCAGATTGGAGCTTTCATTCTCTTTTATAAAATTTCAAAGTAAGAGTAAATTCTGAATTCTGGGCCAAAACTGGTATGATACTATACATAGACTTGAAATGCGGATTTTCTGTGGGACACCAAAAAGTTGTTCTAGGACCACTTTTATATGTATGTATGAATCCATCTAAAAGGTAAAAAATTGAATGGCTTTTACATCAAATCTTAGAATCAAACAGACTCAATCTGTGAATTCACATTATGAATTAGTCTTTAACTGCATGACCGTGTGAAGGCTTTTTTTTTTTTTTTCCTTTTTCCTATTTATAAATATTGAATGAATGCACAATATTAGTTGGGGCGTTTTTTTTCTTCCTTGTTCCGGCTGTCAGATTTAAAGAATCAACCATAGATAGAAATTTCTGATGGCTCTGTTCTGTGGTAATTTGATTATATTATTTGTGTTACAGAAACACAATAGTAGTTAGGAGTGTCCCTGTGAGGTGTGAGGTTAATACCCTCTAACCTCTAAGGTTAACATCTACTAATACAACAAGCAGAGGATACTGAATAGAGAAAGAGCAATTAAAAATGCTTATTAGGAAAGATGGTTATGGTTGGCTCTATGTGTGTTATAATGAAGCCTCTGTCAGAGGGTCCTTTTGGACTCTGGAATTCCAGTGCTTGTACTTTTACGTAATTCAGACGGTCCCTGCCATGATTTTGGCTATGGCAAGGTCTGTTTCTCAAACAGCTGTAAGTCATGACAGGGCATGGACTGTTCTTAGCAGTCTCCACACCAAGGTGAGTAGAAGTGTTTAAACAGCTGGAAGTGCTGCTCCATGCAGCTGCTGTTGGTGCTGGGGAAGATCTCCATGCTTGTTCAGCTGAGGCATTTGAATTCACAAATGGCAAAGGAGGAACCTGAAACAACCTCACAGAACTTTGATGTGCCAATATCACCCTGGTTCCTAAGAGAAACATGGCCATATTTGGCTGATACAACCATGAGATTGCAGTTTCTCGTTATAATCTCCTGTAATCCTGATACCTTTGCTTGCAAGGTATTRTTCAATTTCTGCAAGTTCAAAAGGCATCCTATGGAACAGAGCTTCCCTGCTTTGTAGTTACTCCTCAGGGGGCTGCCTGTCCTAGGGAGTAAATGGGAAGGGGACTAGAGAGCAGAAAGAAAATACAAAATCCGTGGAATTAGAGGCTCTCATAATTATCGTATTCAAATGGCGCATACAATATTTTTGGTCATAGCTTTAATTCTCGCATTTTCTGGGTTTGGAGGCCTTATGGTTCAGACTTCMCTCTTGTAGAGTGCCGGGATGTGTGTTACTCCATAGGAGTGGTTTTACGGGGGGGTTTTTTTGGTGTGTTTGGGGGTTTTGATGGGTTTGTTTTGGGTTTTTTGGCCGTTTCTCTGGGCGTTCCCAGGTGTCCCCGCGGGGTCGGTGTGCCGCCGAGCAGCGCTGCCGTGCGCAGGCCGGCCGCTGGAGGGCAGCAGTACGCCGCGGCACGGGGCGGGCGCTCCGCTGGTGCCTTCCGTGCGCTCCTGTGCCGGGCCAAGCCCCACCGCTGGGCAATTCCAGCACTGGGAGAAAGCTRTCACACACGTTTGTACTTCAGCGGCAGCGATACCGTTTAGTTTAAACCAAGCTCAACTATAATCGGCCACCCAGTTCTTGTCACTATGTGTCCATGAAGATTACGGAGGCTGCTTTGGTTGCATGTTAATTTCAAAGGATTTTTCTCTTCCAGATTCAAGCAGTATAGAAGATCCCACAGCTTCTCCTTCTGGTTATTATTATGAAGACCAGTGGAGGTCCAGAACGCATTTGATCCATAATTTTAACAAATCAGATGATATAATTGAGTGCTTACAAGGAAAAGTAGTCCACTTGTTTGGAGACTCTACAATAAGGCAGTGGTTTGAATATTTGACAGCATTTGTTCCAGGTAACTTTTTGTTATTTAGCTTTGTCCTTAAGAACCCTTACAAAGCCTTATTTCTCACATCTCAGACACAGAGCAGGTTTTACTGAGTGACAGTGACAAAACAAAGGAAGAGGAAAGACAAAACCTCATCAGAAGMCCTGGCAGACAGTCAAATGTTTGAGCAGACACTGAAAACATGTAGACCTTGTAAATGGGGCCACCAGGAATCTGCAGAGTTGTCCTTGTAACAGGACTGCTGCTGTGGTTGTGAGTTAAGGTGGCCACCCCAGGAGGCATGGCAGGAAGTCACTTGGGTTGCCTCTGTAAGGTCTTGCAGCATCCCAGTCACAGGAGAGGTTTTGGAATGAAGTAGTAAATTACCTCCATTGCTGTTTATAGGTTTTGGGGCCCTTTTCCTTATTCAGGTTACTTAAATAGAAGAATTTCTGTTGACAATTAAAAATTACACCTCCCTCATGCCRTTCCCCTGAAGCTCTTCAACTGTGTTGGAATACAGTCTTTGAGCCRCTTTAATTCCTACAACTTGAAGTAATCTTTAAATTTAATGGAGTCCTAAAATTGCTAGAAGGGTTCTTGTAAACCCTGGATTCAGAGAGTAACAATGACTATTTGGAAAATTTCTTTTTTACAAGAGAGAAGGAGATAGTTTGGCAAACTTGGAGAAGGCACTGACAGCCTTATGAAATCCAAATGTGCTGTCCTCCACATTTCAACACTCTATAAGCTACACTCTGAAAAATTGTGCTCACCTTTTGTTTAGTTTCAGTGTTATTTGAAATATGTTCAGATTTCCTTATCTACTCCTGCTTTGCCCTGTGCTCCGAGCATCTCGTTGGCAGCTTGAAGTTCTTGTGCTTTCACTAACACTTCCTCCTGGGYTTCCAGATCTAGTGGAGTTTAACCTGGGGAGCCCCAAGAACGTRGGCCCTTTCATGTCCGTGGACCTGAAGCACAACATCCTGCTSAAGTTCCGCTGCCACGGGCCGCCCATCCGCTTCTCGACGGTKTTCAGCAGTGAGCTGCGCTACATCGCCAACGAGCTCAACAACATCGTGGGTGGCAGGAACACCGTGGTGGCCATCACCGTCTGGTCCCACTTCAGCACCTTCCCCGTGGAGCTGTACATCCGCCGCCTCAGGAACATCCGCAGGGCCGTCATCCAGCTGCTGGACCGCAGCCCCAAGACGGCCATCGTCCTCAGGACCGCCAACGTGCAGGCGCTCGGGCCGGAAGTGAGCCTCTTCAACAGTGACTGGTACTCCTTTCAGCTGGACTCTGTCATGAGGAGAATGTTCTCAGGAATTCCTGTGCACTTTGTGGATGCTTGGGAGATGTCTGTGGCGCATTACTTGCCGCATAACCTGCACCCTAATGAAATAATTGTTAAGAATCAAATAGATGTGTTTTTATCTTATGTGTGCCCTCTGCAAACTTAGCACAAATGGGTGTCCCTACATCCTCTYTTGCTAYAGCYGAAGTACAGTTGCTCTTCTGAGCTGTGGAATGAGGCTGGRTGATATGGAGGGGCTCTGGGTACTGTACTTGCATGCAGGATAAGTAGAGTGGCCTTAYGTCTGGGTAGCTGTGAAGGGTGGTAAAGAGGAGCTGACTCTTCAGGCCAGATCYTTCTACAAGGTTGATTCCTTCAAGCTTATCAATCATACCTGAGATTATTAGAGAGCACCTTAAATTAAATGGGCAGGATTCAATAAGTAACTATTTGGGTTATTAGCTTTACTAGTTGTCTGCACTGTATGCCTAATTTAATCCATGTGACACTGATTCTGTTGCCAGGGTCATGTTGCTCAGAACAGTGTGTGAAACCTGGGAAGGATTTTGGGAGTGGTCTTCCTCTCAGCATTCTGGAGCTTAAGGGATATCTCCTCAACTTGTGTGTCAGAGAAGCAGAGTGTCTGTTATTGTTTCAAAGTCCTAATTGGAAACATGAAGGGAGTTTACCAAAGTCATGAATAAGGAAGCACAATCACAATATCTGTAGAATTAAGTCATGAAGAATTTGCTGAAATTTAATCAAGCACACCAATTAGGCACCTTTGTTGTTTACAGATGGCTACTAATAGCCAGTATTTTTGTTTGGTTTCCTGCATTACTGGATTTCTTTTGAGCTTTGATATGCTGTCTACTTCTTGATTTATCGGTAGTGAGGATATGTGTGCTTTTTGACCTCAGTAAAAACACAGTCTTAGTTTCTGCAAGTTCAAGTTGCAGGCTTACCTACTTGAAGCTTAAAGCATTTGCCAGTCAAAGTGTTTCATTTGCCAGTGACAGAGTTTCCATTCCCTGTCAGCTCCAGCTGTTCCCTTATGGTCCTGTGAATCGGGGCTGCTGACGGTGGCTCTGGTTTGTCCTTCATACGCCGTGCCTGGGCAGGGTGGCCAAGTGACCCRAGGGTCCCTGCTGTGCTTGGGCAGTGGTGGCCATGCAATGACTGCTCCTTAGGATCTGGCAGCTCTGTCATTTCTTCATGAGCTTCACTATAAAAGGTGGAACACSCTGCACCCAAAAGCCAAGCGTGCCCATGGTTGCCTTCATAAACCTGYTTGGCACAGACCCAGGTTTGCTGGGCTGACAGCTGGTGGCTCTCCAGCCTTCTGGCCTGGCATTTACTGCTGCTTTTTTGGTTGAGCCTGTCTATAGTTTTAACTAGAAGCACTTTGAGAACAGTTTTTATTAAACTCAACTCCCAAATCAAAAAGCAGAGAAGTGTTCCSTGCTGTCTTATTTTTGGTCCCACTCAAGCCAAAGTCAGTTTTCACTGGCTTGTGTCAGGATCCAGTTGAATCTTCATGAGCAAACTGAGAAGATTAGTGAGGCAAATTGGCAGGTTGCACAGAGTGAAATAATCAAAATGTCTTTATGTTAGAGAAGTTTTCCCCTTGTTAGGTTTGCTGCTCTTCTAAGGAAGTTTGTGCTCTTGTTGCCAGAGCCCTAAGAGAGCCAACGTCACCAGCTACAGCAACAGTGTTTCCTTACTGTGTTCATTTTAAAGGACAATTGAGAAGTGGTTTGAAACCAAATATAAATTATTTTATAATGTAAAAGCCCATGAGCATTATCTGTCTATAAACTTAACAATTGAAAAACTTAACAATTTTTAACTGTTTAAATATGTGTGGAGGAATTGTGTACACTGAAATAGCACCTATTCTTAGCTTTTCAGATCAGCAATTAAGAGGTTCAATTTGCTGGTTCCCACTGACAGCTGCCTCACACAGCATCTACCCATACATTAGCATTAGGTAGCTATTTCTTACTTTAATATGGAAATGGCAATTTAGCCTCTGCTAAAAAGAGGCCACACCAATTCAGGCCTGGGAAAGTAAACTACCACAATGGAAAATGACCTTTCATCTTTTCCAGGTGTGATTTTTAAAATAGGTAAAAACTTTCATCCTGAATAACAACTCTATCCTWATAATGCTCGTGGAAATAGGACTTCAGACTTACTTTGAAGGAAACTACTTAATTTGTGACTGACCATTAGGTTTAACTCATAAAGCCATATTGTGTCTGAAAATGTTGTGGCTGCATGTGTCTTCTCTGGGTGTTGTAGTGCTTGCTACTGCTCTTCAACAGCAGCTTCATATCACTGTTAGCTACCAAGCACAGAGAGAGAAGAAGATACTCTTTTGAATGCTTTGACAGTTGAGGGAAAGAGAACAGGACTGCTATTAGCAAAGGTGTCTTAATTGCCTTCTGGTAGAACCTCATCCTTTAGATTAATTAGATTAATTTATTTAGTAACAGATGAACTAACTTATTGGTGATGAACTTCAGGGAAATTTCCAATTGATTTAGAATAAGGATCAAGATTTTATTTCTTTGGGCTCTGAAACAGCAGGGAAGAGAAAATAAGAAAAGGAGGATTTACCCATGCTAGGGAACACTGTGCTTTTAGATGTCATTCAGGTAATCTATTAATGATTTTTTCATTTTTATTCTCATCTTGTCACCATCACACCAGTTGTGTATGTACAGGATATGCAAACACAGAAGCAATAAAATATTTTTAAGTCAGTTTCTTTTGATTCCTAAATGGATTTTAATAGGGACTTTGGTTAAGATGCTGGTTGTTTTTGAAGTTAGTTACTGTGAAACAGGACTGGAAAGGAATAAAGGAATTTCTCAGCATCTGTTAAGTATCTTCCTCAACACATAAAAAATGAATTCACAAGGTTTTTCAAAACCCCGTCTTCCTTTTCTTCCTGTGAAAAGAAGAAATTGTATTGATATTTTATTTCTTGTATTGATCATTTTGATTATTAATCTTTCAATAGATATTTTTATTTTTTAATGTAATCATTCAAATTGTCATCTCTCAAATTCCAATGAAACTACTTTTATTGTGTTTATTAAAAGATTTAAGAGTGATTTATTGATAAAATAAGTAAACTCCATTTTATATGTATTAGTGTTGCACTGTAATATTTTGAGAGTCTTGTTTCTCATGTAGCTCTTCTGAGGCTGATTTCTTCTTTCTAAAAATATTAGTTGAATTGTTGATGAGAAGGGAGGATAAAAAGCAAAAGTTTCCCTTTTTTCAAGTTTTCAAGTTTTTGCTTCTAATTTCATCTGCCATGCAGCACTGCTTCATGAATTTTAAATCACCRTTTTTCATTGTTTTACTTGTTAGAGGTAAGCAATTAAAAATGGAAACTTTGCTTACCACAAGAGTCTGTACAGCTTTTTATGTRCTGCATGTGACAAATTCATGTGTGCAGGAGAAAAAAGAAGGTTTGAAGTTGCCTTCTAGAGGGGTGGAGTTGCTTTGGTTTTGTTGCAGAAGCATGGGTTAGAACATTCTTCCATTMATGACAGTTTAAGTAACAGCAAAAAACTTCAGTCACAAATGCATTTTTATTTATAAGGTACTTCTTAAGTTCAGATTGTTTAGTATATATTTGGACTGTTTGGAAGGTTCTTACTCTATGTTGGGAGCAGTGAAGAACTCTGTTGGAGAAAGAACTTTTTTTCTACTATATGTATGTTATTGTAATGCTTACAATATGCAGAAGGCTCTACTGTCTTATTTCCTGATGTGATCAGAAAAACAATTTAAATAGCCAAGAAACTCAGAGAATGAAAAGTTCCTAATAAAGAGGCCAAGTTTACTTGAACCATTTAATCTGATTTAGTCTCAGTTTATCTTGTTTGCTGTAACCCCATGTCCTTTATATTTTCATAGCTGCATAGTAATTCCCTTAGTTTTGCCTATTGTATTTTGTGCTGTGTGGTGGGTAGGAGTTTCATGCTATGGTTTGTATATGGTTTATAGATTAAAAACCACTACGTGATTTTTTTTTTTTTAGGTGATTAGTATGTGGAGAGGGGTGCCTGACATGAGACCTAGTGCTGGAGCACACTGCTATTTCCCTCTGTTGGTATATCCAACACATAATAAAAGCCTGTACATAATCTAGGCTTCCTCCTTTGAGGGCTTTTGCAGCCTGACTGATCCACGGGAAATCCTTAAACCGCTTCCTTTTAAGAAAGGGCAGATGCAGCATGGTCATTGCTTCTCTATCTTATGAACAGTTTTTATTAAATAATGGAAGAAGAATTGAGGGGAGATGCATCCTGTGAGTCAGGCRGTGTTCAAGATCTGTAGGGCAGCCTGCGCTGGCAGGCTGGGTGTCCACTGCCCCGTGAGCCCAAGGGCTGTGTCTGCAGCTCATGGGGAGGGAGAGAGGGGCTGCATGGGGAGTCTCATGGGGATCCTCCTGGCCCAAGGGTGGAGGATCTGGGGGATGTCCACTGGCTTGCCTTGCAGTTAGCTTGCAGCCAGGGTTCGCAGCAAGCAGGGTGCAATGCCCTTTGTGCTGATTCCTGACGTGTACAGCCAAAAATAGCCTGGTTGACCAGGCTAAAAATCCCTGAATGACAAAATCCCGCCGGCTCGGAGGGAGTGCTGAGGCCGTATTGCCAAGTGTTTGTTCCATTTTTCTGTTCCCCTCTCCTTCCGTGGTGGCTGCCGAAGGGGGCGGTAGGGGCACGGGCTGGGGGTGACCTGGGTGCTGCTCACACATCGCCCCCGAGCACAGAGCCGGGGCCATGGCCCTCCCTGCCTGCTCTCACCACTCCCAGCGACCCCCAGGGGACAAAGGCAAAGCTGCTTCTTCCCAGCATCTGGCTCTGCAAACTGTGGTGAAGATGTGCTGCCGTCGTGTCCAACCTACATCAGCCTTCACTCGGCCAAAAAGGAACGAGAGAGGCTGCAAAGGGTGAGCTGCTTTTCAGTGTGGTGTTAGGCCAGGCCCCCAGAGGGGAAGYGAGAGTGGGGAGTAGGACAGAGGGGGGAAGCAAAAAAGTAGGATGTGGTTAAGGAAAAGCARCATGCAAAGGTCTTGCCCTGTGACACCGAGGAAGAAGGTGGGGGATTTGGTCAWGTGGAGATTTCCAAAGGAAATACCAGTTGTGTGGGGACAGACTCACTCCTCTGAGCACACAGAATGCACATAGATGTATTGCTCCACATGTTTTAAAAAAGGAACAGTTCTCCCCACCCAGGCTGCTCGCCCATCTCTTCCTCTGTGCCCTCCTGACAGCGATGACACAGCAATCACGATATGTACAGTTCCAAACTGCTTACACTTGGTTTGAAGCCGTGTGCATTGTGTTCTCACAGGGCTGGAGATATATGACAGATACAGCTGGGGAACTTTTTTAGAGAGTCCCAAAGCATTTGTAATCAAGATAAGGAGGAGTGCACACGCAGGTTTTCATCATGTGCCAAGTGCCCCTCAGAGGCTGTGGTGACTGAGAGGAGGCATGTAGAGATGGCACAGGCTGCTTGGCAGGGCAGGGGATTGACATCCAGCAGACACAGGGTCAGGAGGCTCACCAGGGTCGGYAAAAAGCCAAAACAACATGGTTTCTGATCTGGTTGGAACGGGGCTGCTTGTGTTCATCCCATGGTTTAGCCCTGCATCCCCAGTTAGCAGCATGTAAGGTAACTTCTACCATTAKCTGTCCTATTCACAGTGCAAGACCAATATATTTGAATTCAAGGAAATGTTTTATGTCCTTGAATCTGGATCTTTGAGTCTTCCTGAATTGTTAGTTCACCACAGTGCTTGTCACCCAGWTCTGAACTCCCATGTAAGGGAACCTAGCTTGTATCTGGGCAGTGATTCTAAAATCCTGTCCCGGTCACTGTGTCCTCCTTCACGCCCTCTGGGGTGATGCAAGCTGGTCTGCTCTRTGTCTGTCATGGTGAATTGTACAGGAGCTTCTCTGCTTGGAAGAGAAAGAAGGGATTTTGGTGGGGGGGGATGCTAGAGAAATGAGTGTACGAGTTCCTTTCTGTGAGCACCAGATTGTGGAGTGAGCACGTCACTAAAACAAAGTGAAAGTGCAACGTGCCCTCCCCCACATCCCAGCTCTGTCAGCTGGCGTGGGCTTAATAAATCAATCCCTTAATGAATGTGGCCAGAAGARGGCTTTGAGGCACAGAAAAAGTCTGGGATGACTCTCAAATGAAAAACACAAGCCACAACATATTTGTCTTGGTGGTGGTTTGTTTTCTAACTCCTGCATAGCTTGTGTTTTGAAAACAAATGTCACAAATACCACTGAGGTATTTGACTTAAGTTTGTTTGAGAGTAAAATCAATTGATGACATAGATTTGATAACTCTTAGATTGAAGACTATGCTTCAGAGGATGATATTTTCCCCTAAAATATTCTTTTAAATCTGATTATTTTTTCCTAAGCCACAAAAGRATCGAAAGGAGTAAACTTTACCAGAATAGAATAGTACATCTCAAGTTAGTTCTTTCTGCAACATAGAAAATGAAGCTGTGTCTGTGGTCTAAGAACAAGACATGCTGTGGCAGTCAGTATTCTCTGGGTCAGCCATCCATTAAACATTTTGTCCCCTCCAATTTTTACTCTCCWTTCCTGATCAGTTCTGAAAATGGACAAGTGCTTTTTTCACCCTTTGCCCTTGTGCTTGGGCCTTCCGGAGGCACCTGTTGATTTTTTGTTCAGTTTGGTACAGGGCTGTCCCTTTTCCCTCTAAATCTCRGCTGCAGGCTGTTTCCAACAATCAGGAGTTTTTATATGACAGGGACTCTTCCTCTGCTGTGGTGTGGCAGCTCACTCTGAAGGATCTCAGAAAARAACTTCCAGGTGGGACATGCCTGTGGGAGTGCAGTAGGTGAGAGGCAYGGCTCAAGGACCTGCAGTGAAAGAACCATGACAAACTACAGGGTTTTTCCCCTCTTGCCATGCTGCAAGCAGTTYTTTCCACTCCTTCCTACCCTTTGGTTTTCCCTGAGCTGGSTGACTCGTGCTTTCCAGTCCTACCTGCCCTCTTTTCTGAGTCAGCTTCTCTCAGGGAATTGTTGCTTGCTCTTGGCAAGGCAGCTATTTCTGTCTCCAGCTGTTTCTTCCTTCTAATGGTTTCATATATTTCTGCTCCAAACTTGTATTTTTTTCTCTGTGTATTAGTATTATTACTATTATTATTTGCTTTTGCTGTGCCTTGCTTTTGCCCTTGCTTTGATAAGTAAAATCAGAAAAAGAAAGTTACTTTAGTGAAGAAAAAGTCCTGTCTTAAAAATCCATTTAAAAAATACCAGGTGCTCCAGTAACAAACAGATATTATAGTTACTTTACATTGTTGTAAAATGTGTTCCCCTGCCACACATCAGCTGTGGYATTTTTATTCTTTCTTGGATTTTCTTTTCCTTTGCAGCAGGTGAGTGGTGCCCAGGATAGGGCTGACCCTTATCTCACATTCAGACTAATTTATTTATAAAATGGTAATAAAATAATAATTTATTATTTATAAAGCAAATGTCCCCTGTGATTTTCAGAAAATCAAAGCACCTGAGCTGCCCAAAGGCAGTGACACCTGGGAGAAAGGATGAGCTGAGTGGTGCTCCAGGTGCTGCTCCTACTGCCTGTGCTGTTGGGCCATCTGTGCCTCKTTGGGGCTGCAGCCTCCCCTCTTTGCAAAGAGAGATCTCAGTACCTTGTGAAGCCACTCAGAAGCCCCTGAGGTCCCCAAGGGCCCCAGATTTTGCTKGCTGCTGAGGAGAGGGCAGGGCAAGGGTCCGGCTGAGGCACTGCCCTGACACATTTTTGGCAAGATTGAAGACACCACTGGCCTTCAGTGAGCAAACACCAGCCCCAAACAAACATGGAACAAACCATCCTGGTTTCAAAGTCTGAGCCCATCAGCACTATCAGTTGAACATGTTCCAGTGGTACAATGCATCTGTGAACAGGAAGGTGGAGCCCACGCAGCGTTTCCTGCCTGCAGGGGGAAAGTTTTGAATTAATCATCTTTGGGATGGAGATGTTGTCCCCCACCTCCCTCCCGCAGCTTGCTGGGGCAGGGCAAGGGTGGGGGTAGAGTCTGAGGATGTTCTGTTTGTTTYTAACTTCTGTGTTCCCGTGCAGGAGGTGCTGGGGACACAACGGGCAGGGGGAGCAGTGGTCCAGTGCTTTTGCCTTGTTGGTGCCAGCTGCTGGAAATTCTATCAGTTAGCCGCTTTTGGGAAGGGGCAACACAAGGCACTGAAAGTGAGGGGTGTTTGCCCTGAAATTTGGGTGTCCTGTCCTTGCTCACCATGTTTGATATGTGTGGTGAATCCTGGCCCATGCCACTGCTGAAAGGAGAAGAAAAGAAAAGGGATTATAATTCAGATGGATCTATTCACATTTTAGGAAAACCCATGACACTCTTTTTTTTTTACTGAAGGTTATTTTTATCTACTGGAGCAGGTGACTATTTCACAGGTGATCCCTGTGACAAATGGGACTACTTTTTTTCCTTTTTATTATTTTTTTTTACACATATCCTCCTTCCCACTTTACCCAGGCTCCTGGCTGTATGGAGCTTTCACCCTGACACCCTGTGAAACTCATTCCAGCCCTTCTGAGGGCAAAGTCCTTCTGAAAGCCAGACAGCTGCCAAGGAGAGGTTTTTGTCCTGCACCACCTCCCAAAGGCTGGAGCTGTTTTAGTTTTTCCTGTGGGACACTGCATTGATCTTGCTTCCTATGTGAATGCTATGCAGGCACTTGCTTGTCCAGTTTACCCTGTAGTGCCAAGAGAGAAAAGGGATACCAAGATGCAGCTGAATGCCTGTGGCACACAGGCAGCACTGCAGGCAGGAGGTGGGCAAGGAGAACCTGACCCTGGCAGGAAGGAAACCCCACTGATTTCTCTTCACTGCACTGTTGCTCAGCACTTTTTCATTTTTCTTATCTCACATCAGGGTTTTCTAGACCCCTTTTTGKCAGCGTTACGCCAGCCTGGGATTTCCTGCCAGCCTCTTTGACAGGGGAATGTCCTCAGCTAGGGCTTACCCCACCTGGGAAATTCCACCGYGCAGAAAAACTCCAGGGAGCCGTGCTCATGCCACTGTCCTCCTCCACCCTGCTTCCTCTCACATGTCACAACATCCCCATTCCCTTCCTGTTCACCAGAGCCAAAAGATAAGTGGTGTGTGAGCCACTGAGCCACTGCACTRAAGGTGCCCCGTGGGTACTCAGCCAGGAGCTGAAAGAAACTTGTGGGGYGCTGTTTAGGGTTTGGGGATTTTTGTTTTGTTTTGTTTTGTGAACAGAAAGCCAAAGTAAGCAGGACTTTCATGAGGGAGGGGAAGAAAAATTTCCTTGCCACTGCTTCTCTGTTTCATACCTTTAAACCTCAGAGGAACTTCTCAGTCATTCACACAGGCATGGCCATAAGGAATGATCAGCTGCCAATGGGGTGCCAAGAACTGSCTTATTTTCCATAGAACTATTTCCAACTTCACTCCTCCAACATGAAGGTATGCTGGTATAATTTYATTTGATTTATTGCTTAAAAAACCTAATTGATTGAAACAATATTGGCTTCTCACATGCTTTTTTTAACTTGTAATAGCCTCRCAAGTGGCTTGTGCTATAATTATCCATGTGCCTTTTGGGGTTGAGTATGGAAGAATGGTTGGCCTTTGGGAAGGTAATGGGTGACAGGCAAGAGCAAGGAACCAAAGAATGGTGGGATTTTTTTGAAAACCCTCAGTGAATCTGGTGGCAAAATACTCCTAAATAGTTTAGCTGTTCTGGGCCTCTGAAACAACATGCATTTTTAGGGGAGGATGCAATAGCTTCCTAGAGGATGGATGGATGGATGGATGGATGGATGGATGGATGGATGGATGGATGGATGGATGGATGGAAAGCTAAGCTTTGAGAGTACTGAATGGAAGAAGCATTGTTAGTGAAAAAGGTGTTTTGTATAATCTTGATTACAATTCTTCCCTGGCAGCTCATCAGTAATTTTGGAATAGCAGCGCACCATCAGCATGTGAGCCTGCCAGCTTCAACAGGACAGGAGTAAACTGCAATGGTGCAGTGTGAGACAACACARGGAAGCATATAAAAATAGGGATCTACACCTACTTTCTTGTAATTCAGAAAAAAAAAATCTGTGGGAATGAAAAGAAGTAAGTTTAATGAGCTTAAAATTCACTTTAAATTTGGTTATGCTAAGGGGTTCATTAAAYCAAACCATAAACTCCTTTTCATCGCCTGGTGAGGGTTTCCCTGGCTTACCACAGGAGGCTGATTATGCAGCACCCTGGTTCATTACCCTGTCTCTGGCAGGCAGGGAGGGCAGCTCAGCACTAAGAGTCTTGCAGAGGATAAAATGTGATTTGGTTTTCAGACCCCCAATGTGTGGGGGCATGCGTGTGCCATGATGACATTGGAGACAYGCATGGCACCGGGGGTGGGTAGCTCACATGTACCTCAGATGGAATCCAGGTGATTTCAGCAAATCTGGAGGTTTGCTGGAGGCACAGAGGAACAGGGAAAAGGAGACACTCTGGTCTCTCCTCAGCCAGACTGGGTGACCAGTGGTCAGGGACAAATGCCACCTAGGGCATTGAAAAAAGGCCATATTTCTGCTCCAAACAAAACTCCAGTATCTGCTTGGTGATCACGTTCCAGCAAGTGATTTTTTTTTTTCTTGTTAGACTTCTATCTACTTTCTTTGCAGCAAGCCACATTTCCTGTTGCAYTTGGTGGCAATGGGTGGGAGTAGGATGTGTGTGGGGAGGAAATGCCCTCTGTCACGGGGGGCCAAGCATCAGCCAAGCCCTGGGCTGCTTGGGGCAGCCTTGCAGCCTGCCACCCTGAAGGTCATGGTTGGAATATCATCATCATCATCATCATCATCATCATCATTATCATAATCAGTTGCTGGAAACAGGTCTGCAGCAGCAGTTCTGGGCACTGGGGAGCTTCTTTTCCCATTCCCTGTGCCGCTTGGAGCAGCAGGAGGAATCCCTGCTGCAGCCCCAGTGGTCTGACCTGGCTTTGCTTCTCACCTGGGCTTTTGAGAGCAGCAAAACTCAGTCCTGATGGTGCTGCTAAGAAACCCTGCTAAGAAACCCCTGAGTGKCTTTATGTGTTCCCAGTCACAAACTCCTGAGACAAAACGTGCAAGGTAGAAACAAGAGCTGCCTTCACTTTTGCTTTCTTCTTAAGAAATTGGCAGGAAATTAAAAGGAAACTTAAACATCCATGGGCTGGCTTCTGTGGAGAGCAGCGTCCTGTCAGACAGGATGTGTCTGGCTTTGGAAGGTGTCTTTTCCCAGCTGGGAACTGGAGGAGGGAGCCAACGCCTGGGAACAGAGCTCTGCAGAGTGCCCCACCAAATCAAAGAGTTTATTTCCAGCTTTCTTGATGTTTTATGCTAACTTGTGCTTGATTTACATATTATTGTGAAGYTGTCATTACTGTCATGGATTTCTTTCTAAACCTGTAGCAGGTGGCTGTTAAGTCTATAGAAAGAACAGAGTATTTGGATCCTTTCCGTGATATTTATGTCTTTTAGGATAGGACATCTCTGATTGAGACTTGTGTGACAGCAAATTCTGACCCATAGGTGAAGAGGCATTKTCCCAGCTGTTCCAGCACACATTTAACTGAAGATAAAACTTGACCTAGTAGATGCAGTTCATCCTAAGCACCAGGRAAGYTTTTGTACCGCTGTTTGGAAGTGACCTAACATTTTCCYTACCATAATAAAATTTTGTCTGCCTTGATTTAGGCAGACATTTTTTTAARTGAGAAAATTTCCTGTTTATTGTGTTTTTGTCTGAGTAATGGAGGACAGCTCTGTAGCTGAGTTTCAGGACTTTCCCAATGGTCAGACAGAAAGTTACTSTGAAAGCTGGAATTTCTCTAGTGAATGGATGTCTTGACTGAAGGCATTTATACTCTATCAGCTGGAAAACACAGTGAAATAATCTCAAGACATTAGATGAGGGCATTCCCTTCAATGATCTCTAGAGTGTCAACATGCTACAARTGCGTTTTACTGGCTGTCTCGCTTCTGCCTGGACTTTCCTGCTCGTTGATCYGCACCCTTGAGCTGATGGTATTCACACAGGATGTGTAGGATTGTGCAAATCAGTGCTGAGGTTTCCTGCAGGTGTTGATCTTGCCATGCAAGTGCTGCACGGGTGGGCTGCATGAATACTGACATTGTGCCTGGGGTTTCTGGACTGGCCAGCTGTTAGACCTGCATGTTTGAGAAGCCTGGATATATGGCAACTTTAATCTTAGTTTACCTGCTACTACACACAAACTGAGTCTAGCAATGCAAGTGTCTGGGTAGAGAGCAGCTCAAAAAAACCATGTTTGTGTAGGTTCAATTCCCACTTTGAGAATTCTTCTTCCCATTCCTGTGCTGAAGTGTTGAGTGGCACTGTGCATTGGGACAGCTCTGCTGTCCCTGTTAGAAAGGGGTTTTGTTTTAAAGGTGGTTGAAGTGGTCCTTGKTTTTGGAAAGTAGGAAMATTGAAATCAAGGTACACCAGAGCCTAACTCACCTACTGTGCTTGCAACACATGCTCCTGCATCTGACAGCAGAACATGGAATGTTCTATGAGCTATGAATGTCAGGTTTTGGCCCAGGTTGATCATCTGGGTTAGGAGGAAAAATGTCTTAAGCATGARCAAAAAGAAAACTGATGCTGACCCCTCCAAACCTACACTGAGTCTCCCTACCAGCACTGAGAAATGGTGCCAACTCTCTTTCTAAACTGGAATACCACAAGCCAGGTACTTGGAGGCAAGAATGTGCACTCTCTACCTCCTCTAGGTACACACASTATCCTTTATAGGCGACATGTGACGTTGCCCTTTGCTATGGGGAAACAGCTCCTTGTTTACACGCTGTGACATCAGTGGTGTGTGCATTTCTCAGCCACGCATTCCTACTGCGAGGCACTAATGAGATAGGTAAGCTGCTGAGAAAACATGACTAACCAGGGCAGTGAGTATGTCGGGAGGAATGTCCCCAAACACGAGGTATATATACAAGGAAACTGTTTGCTTTCACAGAACTCAGATCCCACTCTGCCAGCTTTGCAACACTTGCTGGGCTTAGGGTTTYTTTTCTTCTGCACTGATTTCAGATGTTTCACATACACAGTGTTGAAGGATCTACTTTGGAGCAACCCACTTTTTTTTTAATTTACTTTTTTTTTAAATATCAGTTTGAGAGAATAATAATAAAAAAAAAAAGAATAGAGGGTATTCTCTGGATCAAAGGAGTAAGGCCCAAAAGAAATATGTTAAACAAAAAGTCTAGGTTTTTCTTTAATATGAAGAATTATACATGCCCCTTTTTGATGTTCAGGGTGATGTTCAGTCCAGAATGTCAGTCTTGGAGACCACAGTGTAGGAAAAATGTAGCAATACAAGTACAGCAAAGAGGGAAGAACTCCTCTGTAACTCCTCTGTACCAGCTTTTAGAGTAAAACTGTGTCATGGACCACTTCCAACCTGCTGACAAGTGCTCTCCAGAACTGTTAAAGCAAATGCAGGTACAGACTCTGAATGCTCTCTAGGAGTGGAACAGTTCCTGAGATTTTACTGCTGTTTTTTCTCAATGCCAGCCTAGAATCAAACCGAGTGTTGTGCTGCATGGTTTGGGAGGTGTGTGCAGCTGGAAATGCTGCTGGGGTGCAGAGGTGTGGCAGTGGTGTTTGYACATCTCAACTCACAGTCTGCAGCAGGAGCCCCAATTACACCCGGTGGAGAATAAGGCACGATTGACATCAACACAGCAAATAYTCACTTGCATTAAGCAACTGAATTGTAAACTACCATTTTTATGCTCAGTTTAAGAAATGCCTCAAAGGTCATGCTGCTCCAGAAACATGTTGCAAAACCAAGTTCTYGTTACTAGTAGTTTGTGCTCTGACACTTTGCCTAGAGGCTGTCCCTTATTCCATGTTGCTGCTTAGGAGACAGGCTGAGGGGGGAGATTTATTCTGCTCCCATACCTGCTGAACCATGGGCTGCTCTGAGAGCTGGCATGTTCCTCACTCACAGAGGGAGGTTATACAGTGTGCCTAGCAGAGTGACTACGTGCTGCTCTACAGGGRAGACAAAGCTCCACTTACTGGGCTTGCTTTATTCATTCATTTATTTATTACCTATAGCATTCACTGTATCTTTTCTCGGTGCTCATTCTGATTAGGATAACAAAGGGGATGCACATGACCTTGGTTAGGCTGGGTGTTTAGCTGGTGGTAAAAGTCTAAGGTGTTGGTATTCAGCCTCGTTGCTTTCTGTAGTGAGACCCCTACCCAGCAAGCACAGGCTTCAAGACRACTGGATTTTGGTTTTGTTCTTAACTGAGTTTTTTCCAGATCCCATTGAAGCAGCTCATGAGTGTGCACAAGTCACACTCTCAAAAGTTATTTTGTTAGTCAAGTATATTGGATTAACCCAAACCAAGACTGATTGCTTTTAATGCTATAATACTGAGTTGAGCTCTGAAGGGAGGGAAGAAACAGAGTTTCCAGAAACAAGTGCGTTCTGTTTCTTTTTTGCTGTTATTTGASATACCAAGATAAGCCAATCTCACTTGTTGCAGGTGTGTATAAGAGTGGTTTCAGGACAAATGCTGCTGCTTACCGCCACTAGTTGGCATTATTGATACATCCCAGCAGGGAGGTGTGCGATAAAACATGGGCAGGCAGCACTCAGGGAGCTGAGGTGGCTGCCTGGTGCTCACCTCGCAGCCTTCTCCAGCTCTGAGGCTGGTGGGTTACACTGAATTACAGCTCGGCCAAAGAAGGCTGAAACCAGCTGGATGCCTTCCCAAGGAGAAGAGGTGACAAGTGCATTTTTTTTTGGTCACCACCCTGCCCCAGAGGAACTTACTTTGGTTGAAGATGCCTCACAGATGTTATGTAGTGTTTGGGCCAAAACCCAAAACCCATTAATGCTCAAGGTCTGCAGCATTAATCATTACAGTTTGTGGATGTAGCAATAATTTACCAGCAACTCTCACAGCAGCACTTTGAGAACACAGGGCTGCTGTGAGCCAGCTCATCTTGTGCAACCAATGGGTGTGTGTATATTTTTGAAAGAGCCTTTTGTTATGGAGCTTGGTGGAATTAGACTTGCCTTAATCTGCTTTGACTAGGAGTAGGTTTATGCCAGGAGACCTGATAAATAAGATGTCATGGATGAAACAAGTACGAGCTATCAGAGTGYTGCCTGAAATGGACTTTGCTTGGTAAAAAGAGAGCAGGTCAGCAATTCAACCTTCAGGAGAGTAGAGACTTTGGAATAGAAAAGAAAAATAAATTCCATGCCCTCTTTAGGGAAAAAACCAAACACAAACTCATTAAATTGTTTTATAGAATAGTTTTCATTCATACGTAGAGACTACTCTCCAATKAAATCAATTCCAAAATTGTTATTGAAGAGCAAGAATAAAGGYGCTGTCTGTCCCTRCCTGCACGTGGTTTWGGGACCTTCTACAACACAGAAGAACTACAATGAGACAAATCCACTTTTGGTTTGAAATCTCTTTTACTCTCAACATTTTAAAATGAATGGCAGGCAACTGTGGTGACAAATCTAATTTTCTGGATTATCGACTTCTCGGATTTGAATTATCATCTGCTTGATGAAAGATGCACTTTGCAGTAGTTGTAGACCCTCCAGTGAGATTAAAATGAGTGGCTTCCTGGGCTCTTTGGCAGGCATGAGAATGCAAAGGTCCACTGGTTGGATCCACTTAGTAAAGCTGAGCTGTGGGTCCTCGTCAGAGACACTGAATGTGCAAAGAGCATTCATGGGCTCCAGGATCTCTGAGCACCAAGTGCTTTTCAATGAGCAGATACTTAAAAGCATCTACCTAAGGTTAAAGTATCGTATGTGAGGTCTAAGGCTTGAAGAACAAGGAGCCATCTCCTTGCCTGTTTAAAACACACAGCCTGATTTCATAAATCCTCGCATGCGTAAAGTGCTTTGTTAAATGAGGAGAAGGTGTGCTTGGGAGCGAGTTTCTGCTCAACTAGCAAGTGAATTTTTACCTTTATTGGGTATTTCKGGCACTACTTGGCATCCGATTTTATGGGTTCTACTTGCAAATTTCATTCTGGCTTCACAGATTCAATCTATGGTGTAAAACAACARTGTTTGGAGTAGAAACCTGCCTAGATAATTGTCAGCAAAACCCTTCCTTACCTTGATGGTGGGAGAAATGTTTGAATAATACAAAGCAATTCCCTCCTGCCTCCTCATGGTCTGATTAATATAATTTCATATTGCACCTGACCCATGTTAGTCAATACAATTAAAACATATAAATTATAGACCTCCAATTCACATAATATACTTAGAAAGACCAGGTTAGACCATACTACTTTACTACATATTTATTGGAGCAGCCACAGTGCTAAAAACTTCCTAATCTCAACCTCGTGGGCAAAATTGCCCACTTGTATTTTAGAAGATGGTGGAAAAGTAGAAGCAGAAATATTTGTTTGAAAAACCAAAAACCTGAGAAGTCTCCTTGTGAACGCCGGTAATAACTCAGTGATGTTAACAGTAATCGCACAGTTTCGCCCACTTTTTGTTTTAGCATTGTGTGTCTTACCCGCTTCTCCCCACCGGCCTCGACCGAGAGGCTCTTGCCACCGCAGTATGGTGCAACCTACAGCAACCAAAATCACTCCTTGTCCTCCCCTGCCTACTCCACGCCGAGAAAGAGGAACACAGATGACTCATCTCTGTTGTGAGTAACTGCTCACGTTCCCTTTCTCGCTGGATGCTGCTCACGGGATGCACATGACTAAAAAGTCTCTGTTCTTCCATGCCGAGGTCCTGGAGCCGAGGACCGGCAGGGCTGGGGCAAAGGGTGAGGGAGACTTTCCCATGGGGACATGAGGTGGCACCAGCAGGGGTGGGAGGCTGAGGGAGATTCATTCCCACCTCTGCAGTTCCATAGGAGGGTGGCAATTAGCCGCTGCATGCGTTGTGAGCGGGGGCTGCAAAGGCTGCGTTTGGACAACACTCTCAGGCTCACGCGTGATGCCTGGGGTGCCCTGGGCAGGGCCAGGAGCTGGACTCGGTGGTCCTGAT
>CADDXX010000029.1:3171187-3228243 GCA_902810485.1 Alauda arvensis | reverse complement strand
GGCCCCGGCCCCGGCGGGTGGCGAGGGCAGCGCGGAGCCGCGGGTCCCGCTCCGTCCCCTCGGGGGCGAGGCCGGCCGCCGGTCCCTGTGCGTGGGAAGGCGGCCGAGGCGGTGGGAAGCGGGCGCGTTTGGCCGGCGCTTGGTGCCCGGTGCCCGGGTGTTTCCATCCGTGGAGCCGCACGCCCGTGGGATGGCGGAGGGGTACACGGGGCAGCTCCCTGGCTAAATCAGGATTTAGGTGCCTTTCCACAAGAGTTCTAGTTTGTTTGGGTTTTTTTTTCTTTATTTGTTAAACGTACGCGGAATGGGTGGCTTAAGTTCGGGTKTTGTTTTTATGTCTCTACAGTTGAACAACACATGGGGGGTGGAAAGCAGCACAGAGGACCTTTCCAGGGGGTCCGTGTGAAGAACTCCGTGAAGGAGCTCCTGCTGCACTTCAGGAGCAGCAAGCAGCTGTCCTCGGCTCCTGCCACYGAGGAAAGCAAGGTAACCGGCACCTTCCTGCACTGACAGGTTTGATTTTAATGGTTACTGAATGTGGGAAGAAAGCACTTTGTGGTAATGCTAGAAATGAGCTTCTGCTTCATCTGCGGTGGATGGAATCAGTGTTTTTGAACACATAATGGAAGGATACAGCTGGGAAGAAATCAGAAAGAAGGCTTACCATGAGAGAAGGAGGCACTTAAAAATGTTTTTACAAAGTTTTGTTTTCCAAAGGGAGTTTGGATAAAGACGCGTTTGTGTTGCGAAACCACAGAAATTCCGCGTTGACTGGGATGAGATCATTCATTGGAAGGGTTAGGGATTCTTCTCAGATTTGTTTGTCACGGTATTACGCCTCTCTGTGCAAAGCACGTAGTGTAAAGGTAGACCCTTTCTGTCCRAAAAGACAAAAATTACAGGAAATTCTGAGAAGATTAAAGGGTATTTTTGATTTGGTTTGATTCTTTTTTCTGAGTGTGTATTTGAAAGCTTCTTGGATAAGTGTTGTCAGAGGMAGATTTTTGCATAGAAAGTTCACGGCACTAAAGAAGTGTAAAATTGGCTGGGTTGTTTATGTTCCAAAAAAAAAATCCTCAGGTCTCTGGAAGGAATAGTGTCTTCCTCTAGATTTTCTTGAGTTTTGTGGTATTATAACAAATGGCTTGAAAAGCCTRAAGAAAAACAGTGGGTTTTATTTAAGTTTCATTCAAGTATTTCCATTTTCTTACCTTAATTAAAAGCAATTAAGTTAGGGTTAGACAACCACTTACTAGAATTATTCTAAAGTATATTCTGTGTTTATAGACGGAAGTCATGGCAGCTTTATTGTTTTTTTTTTGTTTGTTTGTTTTCTGGGGTGGATTGGTTTTGGTGTTTGTTTATTTGTATTTGTTTGCTTTCCCCCAAAATAACATTATAATAACAGAAAAATTTGGTTTTTTTTTTAACAGGCACAAGCAGGATTGGTGAACTATGAACCATACACAGGTAAACCGTTTTTTTTTAAAACATACCCTGCAGTAACATTTTAAATCAATTGTAAGAGTAACCTCTAAATGGATTCTAAATTTCTTTTCAGCAGAACTGAAGAGCATACTGGGCCACAGTGGCAAAAGAAAGGCTCATGAACTCCTTTCTGATGGACCTTCTTTTAAACGCCAAGCAAATGTTCACCCACATCTCCTGGTAAATTTGTAGCATTTTTTTCCGTAATTTTATTTTTCAGTTTGCTTTGTATGATTAGAAGCTACCAGATTCAACTATACCTCTGATTTTCTGGGGCTTGTTTTGATTTGCATTTTTTTTTTCCCCCCTGTCAGACCCCACCCCAAACACCAACTTCTATGGATAGCATGGAGGAGACACACAAAACTGACCCAAAGCACGACAGTGGYTCTGATCTGCTTCAGAACATTATAAACATCAAGAATGAGTCGAGCCCCATTTCCCTGAACACGGTGCAGGTGAGCTGGATGCACTCAGTCTCCAGCCACGGCTCACCTGCTGAGCAGTACCAGGACAGCCCGGGAACACAGGCKTTCTCCCCATCCCAGAAGTACCAAGCATTCCATGACCACGCCAGCCAGCAGCACATGCTTGATGCACCACAGCACTACCAGTTCCCGGCATCCCAAAACCAAGATTTGTCGCAGGGTTACCCTTCAGATGCTTCCCTGGACTACAGGCCCTTTGTTGCCAGTGACCAGTCTCCTGCCTACCAGCAGAGCACCTTTGAGAGCCATGAGCTGCAGTACTGCCCCTCACAGAGCTTCTCTTCCCTCCTGAACGACTCAGAAGGCTCAGACAGCATCTCCAGTCCCCTCCAGCCGCTGGGCAGTGCCAACCCACAGGCTGAGCTTGCCCCTCACACCCCAAACTTCAGCAGCCTCTGTGGCAGTCTGGAGCGCAGTGTGTCTTTAGCTGCTCTGAACGTCTCTCTGCCTGACCAAAGCATTGCCAGAARCACGACACAGCTGGGCAAGTCATTTTTTCAGTGGCAAGTGGAGCAGGAGGAGAACAAACTGGCTAACATCTCTCAAGAGCAGTTCCTTGCAAAAGATGCCGATGGAGACACGTGAGTGCCGTTTATCTTGGTGTTTCTTCTGTGGGAGGCTGGGGAATGTTTCTGTTTGGGTTTTGGCAGACTGTGGGTTATAGTGAAGCAGGTTCAATAGCWGTGTTTGTGTCACAAGTGCAGTGGTTTGGCTGATCAGGTGGAAGGTGTGGCGTTGCGGATGGCCGCAATGCAGAGCTCCAGCGCACTTGAGTAGATGCATTTTCTAATTTCAGTTGCTTATTGTTAGACTTGGCTAAACAGGGAGGAAAACATTCTAATTTAGATGCTTTAAATTGCCCTGGTAAGAAAATACCCGTGTTCCTGTCTTAGTTACACAGAGGAGGTCTGAAGCTGGCACCATAACACCGCTTCTATACATTTGGTTCTCTGTTGTTATGAGCCCTGGTTTATGTCTGGTGGTGTAACTCTGTTTCCCTTCTTTCTTGCAGCTTCCTCCACATCGCTGTGGCCCAGGGCCGTCGAGCACTCTCCTATGTTCTTGCAAGGAAGATGGCTGCCCTGCACATGCTGGATATTAAAGAGCACAATGGCCAGGTGAGGCTCTGAAAAAAAATCTTTGCACCTGCTTTGTGCACCTGAGTGCTTCTGCATGTCTGAACCTTGGGAAAGATGTGGTAAAATGCTTATTTAATATTAACCCCAAGATTTAGCTTGCATACTAATATTAACCTTGAGCTATTAATACTTCTTGGGATCACCTTGAGCTGGTAAAACTATGTGCTCTGCTTCATTTGTCCTGGCTTCCTAGTATTCATAATCACTGCCTAAATAATACCAGGTAGCTAGGGTTTTTATTTGTTTTAGTTGCTCTTTCCTGTTAGAGATCAGATGACTAATAGCTTAAATTTTCTTCTTGATGTTTGCAGAGTGCTTTCCAGGTTGCTGTGGCTGCCAATCAGCATCTCATTGTGCAGGACTTGGTTAGCTTGGGGGCTCAAGTGAACACCACAGACTGCTGGGGTAGGACGCCGCTGCATGTCTGTGCTGAGAAGGGGCATGCCCAGGTCCTCCAGGTAAGAGGCAGGCTGGCACAGCTCTGCCCTGGCCATTGACTGTTACCCTTGGCRTTAGCTGTGTTGGGAAACTCTGGAAACACCACTCCCTCCTTTATCTTTCTCTCTGGGTAGCCTTGTGAGACTGTCTACACATAGAGCTTAAAGTGGGACTGAGTTTCTCATTAAAGTTCACATCAACATTTTTGAGTAATTCTGGGGGAATCCTCTAGTTTACCAAACCAAACTAGTGAGTCTCCTTTTAATCCTAGGATCATTGAATGGTTTGGGTCAGWAAGATSTTTAAAGATTTYCTAGTTCCAACCCCCCTTCTGTGCTCAGTGACACMTTTCACTAGACCAGGTTGYTCAGAGGCCCATTCAACCTRGTCTTGAACACTTCCAGGGATGCTGTTATTTATTGCAACTTTATTGCAGTTATTGCAGTAAGACAATAAACAAATTTGAAGCAGTATGTGGTTTGGATAAGACCTAAATGTGTACCTGTTCCCACTTTTGTAGGCAATCCAAAAGGGAGCCATGGGAAGCAATCAGTATGTGGACCTTGAGGCAACAAACTATGATGGTGAGTAGTTAAGAGTTTATAATTTACAGAGTTACTGGATAATACAAGTTTTATAGCTACTGATGGGAAAGCTATAAAATGCARTATTTCTTTTTTAGATGGAAATTTACAGGTRCAATGGACATATCTGTCAGATGAAAATGTGRTTAGTCTGTATCTGTCAGGATCGCTTACCTCTTACATGTGCTTGCTGTGTTTGGCATGGAGAGCATAGGTTGTAATTGGCCATTGTTTAAAACATTGGAGTGGATTATGGACATTGTGTCAGTGGATACAGAATCTGGCAATAGGAAACTGTTCTATTTGGACCCCTTTTTCATAAAATAGCTCTTTSTAATGTATAGTTTGTACAAAAATATATTAGATACTGATTCTTTCATCATCTGCTGGCTGAGAGCTCACAATAGGCTGCTACTTCACTCTTATGTTGATGGACAGTCCAGATCTCAAGCTGCTTGGGGCCAGTCATTGCCACCTATAAATATGGAGCCATCCCTGGGCTTACTGGGGGTAGAAGCTCCTTTATCCTTTAACCTCTGGAACAAGCAGCCAGTCAAAACTTCTGTATTGCATTTGTTCATTCATGATAATTTTTTTTTGGTGTTCAGGTTTGACAGCATTGCACTGTGCGGTTCTGGCCCATAATGCTGTGCTGCATGAACTGCAGAACTGTCAGCCACCTCACTCCCCTGAGGTCCAGGAGCTTCTGCTGAGAAACAAGAGCCTGGTAGAAACCATCAAGATCCTGATACAAATGGGAGCCTCTGTTGAAGCGAAAGTAAGTGAAATGCTTTAGTCTGAAGTGCCAGATCCAGAGAGAACGTGGAAGCAGAATAGGTCCCTTTCTCCCACGCTACATTTATTACAAAGGAAGTAGACTAATTTGAAAGCTTAATTTACCCAGATGGGATGACARTGCTGCATTTATTCAGAGCAAGGTATTATCAATGCAAACGAATCCTGGGGAAAGAGGGAGGTGACAGTCTAATCTCTAGACTAAGAATGATGCTATGCTGGCTGCRGAGAGTGGTGTTGTAAAAGTAAGAATATGTTTGGAGTACTCTGAGCTACCTGTAGTAGTAGGGTGCTGATGACACCTTGTTCTTGAACTGCAGATTTTAATTAAAAACTGCTTACCTGTGCAGTTCAGGTCTGTGCCATGCCAGACCATTGCTTAGCCAAAATATCAAATATTACATTATGTAAGCTTTACCTGCAGATGAGATCAGGTTCCATTGTTCATTAGATGTTGATATTAAAAATATGTATTCAGATTCACTTTTGATGAATTGTAGCGCAAGTGTGTTTGCTTAACACTTTGTAGTTACTTCACTTCCTATTTTTATCTGTCTGCATGTTCCCCCTGGATAGCTGAAGCACCTGCAGGGAAGACTAAACAGTTTCTTTTTGATAGGATCGCAAAAGTGGTCGCTCCGCTTTGCATTTGGCAGCAGAAGAGGCAAACCTGGAGCTCATCCGTCTCTTTTTGGAGCTGCCCAACTATCTCTCTTTTGTTAATGCAAAGGTATGGTGATTCTCTCATCATGCAGATAGAGAGAGAGAGAGGCTGATGCCCCCACTTTTCCTTGATGGAGTTGCTTTGTTCCCCAGGCGTACAACGGCAACACAGCCCTGCACGTGGCGGCCAGCCTGCAGTACCGYGTGAGCCAGCTGGATGCCGTGCGCCTGCTCATGCGCAAGGGCGCCGATCCCAGCGCCAGGAACCTGGAGAATGAGCAGCCTGTTCATCTGGTTCCTGATGGCCTTGTGGGGGAACAGGTAAAAAATCAATGACAGCCCTCTCCTTCCATCTGTCCCTCTCCTTCCATCTGTCCCTGTCCACACAAAAGCTGTATTCTGCTCCAGAAGTTTCTGTGGAGTCTTGAGTTGCAGCTTTCAAGGAAAAGATTTAGCAGATACCATTTTATTCTTCAGATCTTTAGCTTCAATGTCAAGATCAGGCAGAATATACAGACCTGAAATTTTAGGTTTCACATGCAGCTTTTTTTTTTCCATCTCAAAAGCTTTTACCTGTCAAGGTAGGCTTTGTCCTTATAACCCTGCAACATACTGGGGGCAATACTCCTTTTCTTGCTCATCTCAGTATGGCCTGAGTTCATGCTTTTATTGCTCTTGTCAGAATTAGTAGTGAGAGTTCTTAGGCCTCAGTAACAGATGAAGAAAATCCCTTTTTCCTACTTGATGAGAACTTGTGACCTTAGACTGGTAACTTAAGCACAGCTGAGTTGCTAACTGTTGCCTTTTGTTGGTTGAAGTGCTGTAAAGTGGGATCATTTCTGGTGTAACTGAACTYGGGACCTAGGCTTGGATAAATGAATGCAAAACTAGGTCTAGGGTGGGTTTTTTTCAGATTGTGACTCACTTCAAGAGGATGAATACTGATGTTTTTTGTCTTTGTCTTTCTTCTCCAGATCAGACGTATCCTCAAAGGGAAGGCGATTCAGCAGAGAGTGTCGCCGCCGTTTTAGGCTCCACGTTTCTTGGAGTTCAGCATCTTACACTCACTGTCAGTCAGGCAGTCCTAATGAATCTGTACATAGAGCATTTGCCTGGTGTGGGCAAATGTTAGTTGTTTCTATGAAACAAAAGTGTTTTGTTCACTATTGTATAGTGGGTTACATAAGAGTAAAAAAAACACCCCAAACTCAGCAATCAAATTCCTCCAACCAAARGGGAATGCTTCATTCCCAAGTATTTTCCTGGCTTCCTGTATTTCATAGCTATGGCAAGACTGATTGTATTTAAACAGCCATAGAGATAACTTCTAGACAATGGCAATTCTATGGGAATTTTTTTTTTTTTAATTTTAGAGGGGGCTGATACAGGTCAAAATTGCAAAGATTGTTGTTGTGTTTTTAGTAACACTTAAATGCAAGAGAAATTAAATATTTTTGAAGTTGAACATTTATTTATGTAACTTTGTGGCTTTGTTCCAGTAACTTGTGCAGGAGTGTATATATTCACTGATGYTATTGTACAGCTGTATAGTTCTAAGAATCTATTCATCACTTGGGGAAGGATCTGAAGAAGCAAGTTCCTTGATCTTGAACTTGCAAATTGCATACAGAGTTTTAATGCTACACTGGTGTGAGTCMGGTAAATTCTGTTGTTCTGAAAGGCTGAGAATGGAAAGTAGAGTTAATATAGATTGTCCCTGGCACAGATTTGTGCATACTTTTGGAATTGTTAATAACACATGAAAAGCTGTGCTTCTTCAGGGGACTGTGTCAGTTTTTCTCATACCCAGTAAGGATTTTTCTTGTGGTAGAAAAATAGATTGAAAGAGAAGGATCATGATTTTTATAGTATGTATGTAACTTGTACTTTAAAGGATATRATCCTGATTCAGTGCAAGTTTGGCATGCACTTCACTGTTGATGCATGCTGAATTCTGTCAATGTTAGTTATAATACTTCAGCATGTGTAAGCCTTACTMGTGTTGGTGGGGCTCAAGCACATGCATAAGTAGCTTGCCGAATTGGGCTCTAGTTAATTCTAGAGACTTAATGTTTTCCRCCTCCTAAGCAGAGTTAGTCCATTTATGGTTTTACCTTATAGGTATAGTGGCTAGCAAAGTAATATTTGAAGTTAACAGTTTTTCTATTTTTTAATAATTATTAATGGAAAATGTATACTAATGACTCTGTGTACTTGTGTTCTGTTGGATAAAACTTCCTTCTGTCACTTTCTGAATGACCTGTGCTGGGCTGTAGTCCAGTAATATGTTCTCTGCATGGTCTTTGCTCTTAAACTGTTTTTTCATCACATGCAGTTCTCTGTTATAACCATTTAATTAGTCTGATTATGCTGTTTTGGCAAAGTATGTCTTGTAGACAAGCTAAATGAAAAACTCTGATATGCGAAGGCTTAGTTGCAATGTATTTCTTGAAGGGTTATGTGTAACTTGTGTTTGAATAAACATGCTGATTCAGTTTTGGTGGTTACTGTGTGTGATACAAATAATGACAAGCCAAGCTTGAGGTAAACCTGATTTAGCATGGTAATAGTGTGGGGCTTAAAAGCCATTTGCTAAGATGAAGTCTTGCCATCTTGCTGTTTATGCTTTCTCTTGTTTGATGCTGGTGTTCTGGGTCATGCACTGCACAGTTGTGTTGTCTGTGAATTTAGTAGGTGTGCCCCAAATCGAGTTAATAGTCACCAGGTTAGAACCTGAACMCTTGTCCCTGCATACTCAAAAGAATGATGGCAGTTCTGACAATGTTATGTTCTCCCCATGACTTCCCTGCCTTGGTCCTCGGTTCTGGCAGCTCAGACACAAGTGTCACCCTAGCACAGGTGGCAGTTTGTGTCAGGAAACAGGGCTGTATACATGGGGGTGGGATGTCTGCCCCACAGATGGTGATGAGATGGTTCTGAGCTGGCAGTGACCCTTCAGGGGAAGAGCTGTCATCACAGCTTGTCCCAGCTGAGCAGGGAGCTGGAGAGATGGCAATAATTAAGATGACAGTGGATGCAGCATTAGGATGTGTAGGAAAGGAAGAAAACCAAGAGGGCTTCTATGTAACTGAATGAACCTGCTGTCCACCCCACYTTACTGCTGCTTGTGGTGAGGGTGAAAGTGGGGGAATGGGAGGAGGCCCAGAGGTGTGGTGGAACTTCCYTGCACGGAGCAGCAGAGTAAATGAGGACAGTCCTGCAGGCCTGAGAACTTGAGTGGGGATAAGCTCACTCTCCCTTCCAGCATGAGATTTGGAAGCTGGAAGGTACCATGCACACAGCAGGCAATAGGTAACAGAATTTAATTTCTTATTAGGAAATGCAAAGATGAAGTGGCGCCTCCTTTAATTGTGTCTAGATTGTGTTGAAGATGCTATCATCTGCACCTCTCACTGCAGGTGACCCTGCCTTGGATATATATTTTTGTGCAAGGAGCGTGATAGCATTGTTTCCAGTTAATTTTCATTTTTCTATTTAAGAGATGATTACACAGGAAAAAAGTTGCTGATGAGATAYTCTGGCCCTCCAGATCAGCCTGATCTGACTGCCTGGCACTCCTTTCTGGGTGGCATTGACTGAGTCATCTCTCACAGGGATTAAATACCCTGGGCCTGCAAGGTTGGCAGAGCATTGGCACGTGTTCAGTGCTTGAGCATGAAGTAGGTGAGAGGCATTTAGCAAGGACTGTGGTGCTTTCTGTGGCACTTGTGCCCTTCTGGAAGGGGCACTCCTGGCACTCCAAGTTAGAAAATTCCTACGGGCAGGCTCTAGTGTTTGAAGCAACTTCATCTGCCTGGAGCACAATTTCATTGTCTGGAGAGTTCAGTAGGTAATATCACAAGAAAGCATCCATGCTCTAACTGACTCATTTTTCTCTCCTGTGATCTTGGGAAGGCCTGGCATATCTGACCCAATTTAACTAACTATTAGAAACAATTCCTTTTTACTGAAGACCAAGTGGCACTAAATATTTAGCAGGCTAATAGTGTTTCYCTGATAACTTATGGTTCTTGGGAAGTGCTGAATGAAGAGACTCTGGCTTGGGTCCAAGTAGGAGTATTAAGATACATGGTGCTTTGTTCCCAGGATTTGTTTGTCTAAGTAAACCAAACCTCAGTAAAGGGTTGCTTTTTGATTTCTTGTGGGCAGCTCATCTGGCTGGAGTTGTGGAAGGTGGCAGTTCATGATTTACAAGAAATGTGTTCTGCTTCTGGAGATGGAAAATGTACATTTCCCACATTCATTGCTCATTTCATATTTTTATCAGAAAACAAGAAACATAGSCAGGAAGTATGTTCTTAGAGATGTTGGGTGTGGTAGAACTGGCTGTGAAGATACAACATGAACTGTTTGTTCTTCTTACCTGGCAGTTTGCTTGTCTGGTTTCCTTTCTTTTAAAATTATGTATGCTCTTCTGTTTAAGGGAAGAGCTGAGGATGATTCAAGTGCAGTGAACATGTAATAAAGATAAAGAACAGGTTCCTGCAATTAAGTATTTGCCAARAATTGACCTGATATTTCAATGCATTAAAATCCTTCTATTGTTACCTATTACTTTCCTTGAGTGTTTGGTGATATTCTTGGCCTGAGATACTGATGGTTTCAGAGGGAATGCTTATCTGTACAGAGAGCCTATATGGTCAGCTCTTTTCCTGGCAAAGTTTCCTGACTGTTCTTGGCAGTGTTTCTTTAGATCTGCTTCCTCATAGCAACAAATCTCAAGACAGCACTAATGAAATTGGGAACCACATTAGTGCAGGGGTGCTACACCTGAAGTTGTCTCTTGTAATAGTGGAATTTAGATGTTGGTTTCTTTAGGCACCTACCTACCTACTTCAGTCTTGCTGGAGAAGAGTAAAATATCCTGGGCTGTGTTTTCTTTGTGTCTGTTTTCAACTTTTGCGATTGAGGCTGTCTCAATAAATCTTTGTTTTATCTGATAATCCTTACTCTTAGCTCTGACAATGTGATCTAGGCTGTTTTGAGAATGACCGCTGTACTAACCAACCTATATTTCACACCTGTTTTCCCCCTTAGTTTCTGGTGAAATTTTTCCCTTTCCCTTTGCTAGTCAGAAGGCCTGAGGGAAAGATGACTAAGGTGGTGCTTTAGATTTAGAAGGGGGAGCAGACAACTGAAAGAAGTTGCACATCTGTAGATGTGTCTGGGCTGCAAGGCAGGTGAAGGGTCTGAGTGAACTGTCTTGTGGATGAAGTACAGAGATGCATTTGCATGTGCTTAATGAAAGCTTATAGTTCTGTTCAGCAGGTCTGGGCCACATAGATGACCTTTGGGTACCATCTTTTTCTAAGGGAGGTTGTGGTATCAAATGCTGTGTGTTGGCCCTAAATAAAAGATTTCTTCAGCAGTGCTGAGTTCTTTCCATTGGCTCAACCTGGGAGAGGGGTAGAATTTGGGTTGTTTCAGTCCATGGCTCCTTAGGACAGCCTGCAGTCTATCTTGAGGCTTTTGTGGGAAGGCCCAGAGCTGCCCCATAATCTTCAGAGCYAGGCTTGCCATACAAAAAGGACAGGGACCCTGTAAACACTGCTATTCATGGCTAAAAAGCTGAGCATGTACATACTCTTGTTCACCCACAGGCAGAACACAGGTTCTTGCCCAAGGACTTTCACTCTGTCAAAAACATCCCAGGAAGTGATGCCAGTAAATTTGGCATTTCTGTAAGAAGAATTGGAAGTTTGAGGTCACAGTGATGAGAAATCCCAAGAGGTGCTCACAGTGCTGCTACCTATGTCCTTTGTGCTGTGCTGCAGCTGGATGTATGGTGTAGGAGTAAGAACTGGGTCACCAGTGACATTTKGAGGGGAAGTCTTTTAGGAGCAGTTTGAGAAAAAAACCATCAAGAKAGTAGATAGAATGCTATTATCATTATTCATCAGTAGATTTCCAGGTGGCTTCAAAAGCCAGTAGTAATCACTAGTCCCATCGGCTAGATAAGAAACCCAAAGYAGGGAGAAGGAAAGAAACTCMTCTGAAGAGACTCAAAGAACCACAGGAGCTCCATCCAAAGGCKGTACAGGCTTGCAATTATCCTTTGAGATGCCTGCTCTTTCTAAATTGGCCAAGTGACACAGTGAGAATGATCTGTTGGTCATTCATGAGCCTCTGTAGGTCATTCATCTGTTTTGAATGCTCAGTTGAGAGACCCTGCCTGTGGTACTGCTTTTGCTTACTGCTAGGATTAMCAGGCTGTTTGGAGCAGCAACCATTTTTTGGGACAATGCCTCAAAAATGAGCTTTTTCACCTGAAAATTTTAATCTTCCTAAGACCTGATTGCTGGAACAGGAAAAGAAACAGCAGACCCAGACTAGGAAAAAATGCACCAGAGCAAATTGAGTATGCTACAATGGAAGGGAACTCTGAGCTAGACCCATAACTCTAGACTCACAGCATTTTGTGAGCACTAGAGGCAAAACTAGGGAAACCTTTTTTAAGTGAGTCAAAATCATGTAAAGACACTTTGAAAAGCTGGTCATGAATCATATTTGATCATTAATGGATTTCTTAAAAAATAAAAATGAGATATGTGTCAAACTGAGGAAAATGCATTTATCTTAGTGGTTTCAGCTTTTAATGGTGCTCAAGACATCACCATGACTGCTCTGATGGAGCCAAATGAAATAAATCTTCCTACTGGGACAAAGGTGTGGAGATTGAGCTCAGGACATGGATGACTCATCAGGAACTAACTATGCCACTGGGTCAGCTGCTCTGGTGCTTGGAGTAGATGGACTTCTCTTAACGAAAACAAACATGGGAGGGACAAAGAAAGTCTTTAAAATTAGCAGATAGGACAGGATGCTTTKCTGCYTTTTTTTTTTTTTAAATTTTTGCWCAGTTTTTTTCACTTCTGTTCTAGCCCCTGGCTYTAGTCTCAGGCTGATATGATTATTCATTTTYTCAAACTTTCTCACACATGTCTGTGAATAAAAAACATGCATATGTAGAGTAAGTTTATAATATGGATCAATTTATTTTTGTATTCTGTAGGAGAATTGTATGTATATATATGCATGCAAAATGTAAGTATGTAAAATGTATTGTGTGGGAGTACATAAGGCATCAAAACTCTTTCAAGAAGATGAATCTTTTTATCCAGGAGTAATTCATTACTTTAGAAGTTTTTACTTTCTTTTGTTAAAAATAGAAACTTTTCCCATGCTATTCTCTTGAATTTGCAAACTGAATGCACTAGTGAAAACCAAAGCACTATGAAGAATTAAAGTTGGGTTTCTAGTGGTTTTCTGTCCTGAGAATGATTGCCAATGTAGACTCTCCCATGCCTAATGAGGATGAAGTACATTCCTTGCCTTTTGGTGAGGACCCTAGTGTCCTCCCTCTTTCCTGATAAATCCATAAATCTTGATGTCTGTGTGAGCTGGTAAGTCTTGCCATCTCTGCTCTCTGTTTCCTTAAGGAGAAGGACCCTGGGAAAGATGTTTTGCATGTTCCTTGTGGCACAGAGTGTTGAGCTAACWCTGCAAAGGGTTGATCTGCCACCTGGAAACCAACATACAATGCACCAGCGAGTTCCAGTCCTCACCCAGGGCTGAAACCTGTCTGTGCAACCAGTAGTGCAAAGGCAGGTACCTTTGTACTTTATTATAGACATGGTAAACAAAGAATTTTTGTTTCTTCTTCCTTAGCTGTCATAATGAAATTTTATTATTGCAGTGGTTTTATCTGCCTTCTGATGAACATGAATGTCGTTAGCCTCTTTCCCACGCTCTCTGCATCCCTGTCTCCTGATTCTGGGCAGCCCCTCCTTCCCAAGCCTCATGTCCCTAGCTGGAAGAGCAGGCTGAGCCTGGGGACAGCTGCTGGAGCAAACCTTGGCCTGAAGTTGCTGACCACTTGCTCCCTCTGAACCAGGCTGGGAGTCTCAGGATTGGAATTCTCAAGCTTGGATGGGTGTCCACTTCTGTTTGGCTGTCTTTGGACAACTGGGCATGAGTGAGTGAGAGGTCTTCTTGCTGCAGGGACAGTAGCAGACATCCCCTGTTTGTTTGAGCTGGACAGAGCAGGAGCACCAGGAACACGGCTAATAAGCTTTCTAGGAAGGTGCTGTGAAGATGTGGCAAGAGCTGTAGAGAAGGCAGCCTGCTCCTCCTGCCTTCCCATTCCCGGGTTGATGTCTGGACTCCTGTTTTCCTGCTCCCATGGGAGGATGGTCCTTTGCTCCCCAGGCAAGAGCTTGGTTGTCACTCTGTAGCTGGGGCCACAGCTAAGAAGATCTCTTTCCCCTCCCTCATGCTGCCTGTGCTCTGCAAGCCCAACAATGTACTTTCCTTCAGGGATCTACTGGTGGCTGCCACCCTCCCCCAGCCTTGTGTCCATTCCCACCCTGTCTGCCYCATATGTGGTGTGGATCTTGTGACAACCTCTGCCCCAAGAGCTCTTGTTTGAGATGCTGGGTGCAGGGACAAATGGGATAGGGGCCCTACTTCAAAAAGATGCGTCTTCCCTGATCACTGGCTTGATATCTACCCAAAGGCCTCCTGGGTATTCAGGGAAGATTTGAATAAGGAGAGGGAGGAGGCCTGACARCTCCATCTGGGACTCCATCAGCTGCTCACCATTTGTGTACAGACTTTATGTGCTGCTGTGGCATTGTCCTTGTTATCATGCTGGTGGCTCTGGTTCTTGCTCTGCCTGTTTATTTTTGCTCCATTGTTGAATTTATGGCTCCTGAACTCTTTATTCTTGTTGGCWCCCGATAAATTACTGTCTCTTATTAGCCTTAAATTACTTCCTCGTAACAACCTTTAATTATTTGCTGCCATCATATCTAGGTGCCACATCCTCTTAATTAGTGTTGCCATACTAGTAGAGACTCTTCTGTGCCTTTGTTAAATCCATTAGCTTTGCTTCTGGCTTGTCTTGGCCATTCTCTCATCTTTTCCTACTCCTGCTTCCCCATCCACTTGTATCTTGCACTGATACTATGGATCAYCTTCCTGTCCTTTCCTGTTAGCCTTTATGGTCCTCCTGCAACCCTCTGGCCTTGTCCTGTGCCACCAGGTCCTTCTTGCCTTGTTCTTTCACAGCCTACATAATACCTGACTTTTTTGGGCACTGGAGAGTGTTGGTCAATTTATTTTAATTTTTTTCTTTTCTATTTGCTTCTATGCATTCTTTGATGTCCTCTGTCTGTCCAGCTTCCCACATCCCTCTTATTTCTTGCTTTGAGAGTGGTTTTGGTTTCTTTTCTCTGCTGGTGTTCCTATTMCTTTGGTGCAATACACTTTGCAACTTTCTCTTCCCCCTTGCTGACAAACTTCAATTTGAGAACTGTTTTTTTCTCAKGACTAGTTCTAATGATTGTTTGGTGACCCTTTTCTTGAGCAGCTCCCAAAAGCCCCTATCTTATTGTATTCAGTTCACCACRTGTAGCTCTGGTACTTGTTTACCATAGAATTMTGGAATGCTTTGGGTTGGAAGRGACTTTRAAGATCATCTAGTTCCAGCCYCTGTGCMATAAGCAAGAAGAACTTCCATTAGACCAAGCTGCTCAAAGCCCCATCCAACCTGGCCTTTTCCCCATTTTCTGCTCAGGCTCCTTCTTGGAGAACAGTTTCTGTCATTGGGCAGTCAGATCCTGCCTCTCTCTCCTTGTGCCTCTGAGTGTTCCACCTCTATGGAGCTTAGGCTTACCAAATTGTTATAGCATTCAGTGTCCATCACCACTCTGCATTGTGCTCTGTRTTGCTGTTCCCAGAACTGAATCAATTTCCAGCCTCACCACTGYATCTGTCTTCTCTCCTGACCATTTTCTAACTTCTGCAAATCCTAGCAGCTTTCCTTTGTAGCACCACCAGCACATTTCCTTTTGTTTTGGCTACTACTAAAGTGTTGGCTGTGGAAAAGGCAAATTGAAACTTAGGAGACTAGAAGAGGAAGGAAAAGTGGTCAAACCTAGRAACAGATAAACCTTGTTGATAAGCCTAGAATTCATCTATTCTCCCACCTTAGTCTCTTTTTCAAATCTGTCCAGTCATAACCCATTACTGAAATGTCAAGTGCCTGCTTCTCTCCCTCGTGCCTGCCCCAGCAGTCCAGCAGCCCCTGTGCCTCTCTGTTCACCCACCTTGAAAGCTGGCACAGCCTGCAGCTCACCCTCCTGATCACCCTGCACATGRGGCTTTTTCCTGTAACAGCCATCCTGCCTTGCACAGGAGCCAGCAATTCCCATAGTGTTGCCCTTTCTTTCCCAAAACTGGAGCACGAAGACTTCCAGCTGCTGTCTGTTTACTCACAAGTGTTTTCTGTGCTGTGCCACGTCTTCATGGCCTAGGCCATGTGCCTCATTGRTGCAGGTGACAGAGGCTGGTGAGGCCAGAGTGTATTGCTGGTACTGGGGAGCCATCTGCAAAGCAACCTTTGCTCAAGAGCCTCATTCCCCCAGCCAGCACCGACAGTTCTCAGGACCTGGCTGCTTGCTCCAAGCATTCGGCAAGATTGCGGGCATGATTCTGTCTGTGTAAGTCATTAGTTTAACTAATATTGTATCTCTTTATTGTAAAAACCTTCTTTGAGGTTGATTAATGAGGAGTGGGAGGAGATAAAATGAACTCTGGTTTTGCAGGTGAAACACCATTCCTTTAAAACAAAATTCTTGTAATGTTAAAAAAAAAAATTAAACCCACTTAAAAGAAACCTCTACTTCTTCCTGTGGGGAAACTGTTTCCCACAGAAAGTTGTACCTTATCCCCATCTTCTTTGTTTTACACAAGTTGTTCCCTGCATGTCCATATCTGCCTATCTTCAGTCTTTCTCTTAACCAAGTGATAACATCTTGGATCACCAGGATGTACGCTGGTGGCTTGTCCCTTCAAAACACATCAGGTGCATAACATAAGGAAACTCTGTGGTATCTCAGAGTGGGGGACACAGCTTTCTGACTTCCCTTCCATAATGCCATGGCAGCTGCCAGCTCCTGCCAYATCTCACAGGGCCTCTTGCACAATGTGTTGTTGATTCAACAATAAATCTCAGCAGACTCTCGAGATGTCCATGTGGAAATTACTCTCTCTGTGAAGAAACATGCCTGAGAGTGAGTGGGGTGTGCAGCTCTCCCTGTGGTACCCTCAGCTGTACCCCAGGAGATGGGAGGTTGTTGATGCCAGGGCCATCCTTGTGTRCTGCTGTGGAGGGGATGGCACAGCCTCTCTCTGCCCAAAAACACCATCCTCTGCCAAGGCTGGCAGAGACCTTGCAGACTGCGAAGAGCCCGGGAAGAGCTTCCTTAGGTGTGGCTCCTGACTGTCATGTCCTTATCGGAAAGCCGTGGGGAAGTTTGTGTTAGGCCTATTCTCTTGCTAAACAGAAGTTCAGTTTCCAAGTCTGTCAGCCCAGCTGAAAACTTCATTCCAAGTGGAGGTGCCTCAGGGGAAAAGCAATGTAGAGAGACCCTGCAGCTCTTGTAGCCTTCCTTGTATCCCTTTTCTGATACCACCAGCCTCTCTTGGAGCRTAGCTCAATAGCACCTTGGCACTACCCATGGTGCTGGAGGAGGAATTCCTCTTGGCTCTTACAGAGGTCACAACTGCAGCACTCTCACAATGCACTCAGTGTTCTCCAGTTGTGTTAAACATGGCTTTTTCTCYACAAGACACAYGCTAACCAGAAAGAAAATAAGGCCYTACTAAACAGGTTTGGAAATACCTGATGATTTTGATTGTATGATACACAATGGCCTTGAGAGCAGCCCTGGAGCAGCAGTGTAGGGTGCCCTTTTCCACAGGTACCTCACGCTAGCTGGGGAGAGGATGGGCTGCGGGGCTGATCACTTAACTACAGAAGTGCAGACAGGGCTGCTGAGCAGAAGATGGATGAATTAGCTAAAAAAAGGAGTGTGTTTGGCTGCAGCTCAGTGCCTGTGTGCCTTGGCACGCTGTGGGCTGGGCTGGGTGAGGAGCAGGAGGGGCAGGCGTGGGGGGACAGGCCCTGGCACCGCGGCAGAGCGAGCGGCACGCCTGCTCCGACGGAAGCGGGTGGGAGGTGATGGGAACCTGRAGCTCTTGGTGGCATGGCTCAGCTTGCTCTCTTCTGCCCTGCCAGGCTTGGGGCCCTGGCACTCCCTCCTGCTATGCTCCTGTTCCACATTTTCCTTGCTTTCTGGTGAGCTTAAATCTTGTTTTGGAGGGGGAGAGAGAGTGGTGCAAGTGARAGAGATCTTCATCAGTGGGGAAAGCAAACACTCATTCTTAAAATCTTCTCCCTTTCCTGCTTTCAGAGGATCAGCACAGTCCTTCCTGTGTCCATGCAAGAGCTTGYCAGGAATGCTGGCAGCAGCAGGATGCTCTCAAAGTGCTTTCTTGCAGAGCTGTCCATGGAAATGTGTGTATGAGTGCATGGGGAGGGCCAAAATACAAAAACATCCTGTYAGTTCTGCAAAGGAAAGCTCATCAYCACACASAGCCCAGCCTGGAGCTGTGTGCAAATTCCTGAGGCAGGCACAGGGATAGAGGTCTGCAKGATGGGGTCTAAGTTTGGTGTTAATCATCACAACATCACAGTAGGCTCCCATGTCTCTAGTGTAGGAATTTTGGAAGAGTGACTCTCCGGGTGCTATCAGAAGACATGTAAATGCATGCAGAGCCAGCTCATGCACCCAGCAGGGAACAAGCCCTCCCTTTAAGGAAGGAGTGGGTGGGCCTGCTCGTTGTCTGGGCCTGAGAGGTAGGAAACACCCCAACGTCAGTCCTGGCTCCAGAAGCAGGCAACACAACTCTGTTGGTAATTGCAAGCCGTGCGGGGATTTTTGATGGCCCTACCCCACCCTGGTTCATTCCTGTCTGGAAGAAGAGAGATGTTTTTCTCCAGTGAGCAGAGGGGAGCTATGATCTCCTCTCCAGTCGCATCCATTTTACAGCATTAGGAGTGGTGCTGGCACAGCCATCCTGGGGGGATGAGAAGCCTTAAATGCTTTCTTGACATTTCTTTATACATTAGCTGTCACCTTTGTAGCATGGATGGAATAGAGGAGTCCTCTCCCAGGAGAAGTCACAGACAGCAGGGGTAGCTCAGTGTTGGGCAGAGGGGGGGGATGCAGGGTCTCTGCCATGTCCCCTTTCCCTCTCTGGGAAAGGCTGCTGAGGTGCTGGGTGCCATCAGCACCCTCTCTCTTGAGCRCTGGATGCTTGGGCTTGTCTGCTTCCCTTGGCAGCAGACTGCTCCTGTGCTGTCCCCATTTCAGTCAYACACAGCTTCTTATGGGTGCTGGGGTTGGGGTGTTCAATAATGTGTTGTTTTGGGGAGGGATATGGTGGCAAGGTGCCAGCACATGGTTGGGAAAAAGTCTTGTTTCCCTGAAGACTGTTTTTCTGAACAGAGTGCCCTGCCCCTAGTGAAAGACCTGTCTCCACCAGATGGGCTTGATCCATCCGAGGCTTCCAAGCACTCATGCCAGCTTTTGCAGGACAGAGGAATCAGAAAGTGGTGGGAATGGAGCCCAGCTCTGACTCCTCCAGGGATACAGGTTGAGACACTAGGTTTTTCCCCATCTTTCCTCATGCCCACTCCCACCCATCGCCTCCTCGGTGGCTCTGCCAGGTGCTGAATGGCCTCAGCAACTCTTCCCAAACACTTATTTTTAACCTGGACCCCTTCAATGTCTGCTCACAGGTTTGATCCCGTGGACAACTTTGGGATCCCATTAAGAGAGAAAAGCCCTGCAGCTTGGGGGTGGAAGAGCAGCAGCAGCAAAGGGAGGAAGGTGATGGGTGAAAGAAGCTGGCYGCTGTGCTGCAGTCACCTTCTCCCAGATTGCATGGTGAGGGGGTTGTGCTTGAGACTGTTTGGCCCATCAGGGCAAAGTGATGCTGGCCCAAGGAGCACTGAAGCCTGCTGGATCTGTGTGGTGGTTTGAGATCTGCTCCTGATACAGTGAAATCCTGAGAGCCTTGTGGGRATGTGAAGGGAGGTGAGCTTTTTTGAMTGGCTGTAGAAGGGTGTGGAGGGCCTTCCTTGTGTTTCTGAGAGGTTATAGCAAGTGCAGAGGGTGAACAAAACTAGTCAGTTGGTAAGACAAGGCTATAATTAAAGCCTTTCAACCTCCTTGCCTGACCTAATTTCTCTTAAATCGAATCTTACATACTTTTAAGCTTTGCCTTACCCAAGGATAAATGCAAAGTAATGCAATTAGGTTCAATGAAAAAACAAATGGTAGGAAACTGATCAGTGATAAAAATCTGATTTGATCTCCTATAAAGGGGTGGTCTTCCTGCTATTTCTTTGCCCTAGGAAAACCTCAGTTGCCAAGGGGATGTTTGCCTCATCTATCACTGAAAAGTATAATTTCCCTTTACTTTTAATACCCAAAACCTCCAGCCAAGCAAACACTTAGTGTGCATAAAGCTTTCACCAAACAAACCAGGACAATTTTCCCAACATTGCAATTAACTTCCAACACTATTCCTCACTCTCAAATGGCTGGGATATCCTTGCAAGGTGACTGTGGCTCACCAGAGCCTTGAGGCCACACACAGGGTTGCTCTGGCCACTTTTCCTGCAGCAAATATTTTTTTCTTTTTTTTCCTTCCCCAGGAAAGTGTGAGCACATCTCCCTGGGTAGCAATCTCTGCCTGTGAGAGTGGAGGTGGAACTGGCTCTCCTTGGTGCCCACGTGTTGGAGGCACAACAGCAAGAGGTAAGGGATATTCCCTTGGTGACTTGGAGTCAGATGTCCTGGCTGTGTCCCCTCCCAGCTTCTGGGACACCCTGGCTCACTCATGGGCAGGGCAGGCTGAAGAGCAGAAAAGCCCCTGATGATGTATAAACACTGCTCAACTGTAATTAAAACATTAGTGTGCTCTCAACACTGTTTTGGTCACAAATCTGAAACACAGCACTGTATGAGCTGCTGTGAAGCAAATATCCCAGTCAAACCCTGTACACCTCTTATTTCCAGTGAGGAGGCTAAGTCAGAGCTTTTATCCTAATATGTTGCCACAAAAGGACAAAAGATGGATGAGATTTGTACATAAAGCCATAATATTTCATTAAACCAACTGCTGTAACTCCAAAAAATAACACACTCTGTTTGGAATAGGAGAATTCTCCGGTTTTGGGCTGTAGGCATGACAAGTAGGGTTTTTCCATCTGTACCAATTAGCTTAATAAAAGATAGCTTTACAGTTGTGCACTCAGAGCAGGTGACTGCCTCTGTACTACTGAGGCTACAATGAGGTAAGAAGTACAAAAGCAACACCTGAAGAGGAGGAGACCTGCAAGTATACAGTGAGTGTATAAATCAGGTGAACGAAATCAACAAATTAACCTGTCAAATTCAATAGCTCAACATGGCATGTAATCCAAAGTTCAACTTTGTATAGGCTTTTATTGCTTGCTTAGGATCAACTGCTCCAGCACCCTGCTGCTGTTCGTGTTTCTTTGGAGTGTTTCTTTGGAGTGTTTCTTTAGTGCTGTTATTCCAAAGAAGTAATAAAACTTCAAGAACTGGACTTTGGGTTTACACTGTTTGTGCTTGGGAATTAAAAGTTTTTTAATGGAATTTGTCTGTATCACCTAGGGAGAGTGTGTGTGAGAGAGAATAAGCAAGAGGCAAATTTTTACATATCTACATCATCATGAATTTCAAAGGGCTTTACAAATCCTACTCTTCCAAAATCTACTAAAATGCTGTGCTTTGCATATGATTATATGAAGCTCATTAGTAAGAGTACTAATGAGCCTCTACACACCCGAGGCAGATAAATGAGGTTCCAGAGTAAAATGATTTGCTTAAGGTCAGACTCCTGAAAGTTGACAGCAGAGCTGGAAATAGAAACTATTGTTTCCCAGTCCCTTGTACCATATTCCCACGGATGGAATGTGTTGTGTTTTTTTTTTTTTTAAGATGAAAACACTGCTGTTTGTTCATGCTGTTTCATTTCTTGTGTGCTCAATGTAATCTTCACAAATGCAAATGTCCTGACCTAGAGCTATATAAGGCCTTCATTAAAGCCTCTCCACAATACCAGTCTTCATGCAATTGTACAAAGCAGAAGGGGCAGCCCAATTTAACAATTCCCACGCCTCATAAAATGATTGGCCTAGTTTCTTTAAAGTGGGTTTAAGCCATAGCCCCCAACGTGATTGAACACGGAAGCCACACTATTAATTGTCTATCTTCTGCCATTAAGGCGGTGAGTTACTGGGGAGGGAGGCAAACAGTGTTTGTCTTTCATGCACTAATAGACAGTTTTGCATGGTTTTTTATCTTCATTTTCAGTCTGCAGTGGAGCACACTGGCCTTCCTCCTCCCTTCTCCTTTGAGGAGCTGTAATTGGGATAGGGATGAGTGCAGGGAGGTGTAGAACTGGKGCTGCACAGGAGAAGTTCCAGTRTTGGCATCATGGCTCTGTCCTGGAYGTGGGCAGCCACTGAAATACCCTGTGCCYACATTGCAGAGAGAAACTGGGAATAGTGTTCCCATTCCTGGAATGGAGGCAGGCTAACAGTTGTTAGAGAGCTGCCTAGAAACTTCTGGTTGYCCCATTCAGAGGGCACTGCACCTCCATAATGGTGTGCTTTATCTGTGAATGGTGAAAACTCCTCTGTTCTCCTGCCCCTCTCCCCATGAATGCCTTTTCTGCCCTGCTGTACATACATGTCTTCTCCTCACTTCCCTGAACAGCTGTTGCTCTTGTCAACAATTTAGAGTAAGGCCAGTGAAAAGGGTTTTGAAAATTCTAGGCTTGCAGGAAGACTTGTGGCCCAGAAAAAAATTTTACATACATACACACATCTATGTATGTATACATATATATGTATATGCATATATACATATACATGTGAGAGAGAAAGTAAGAGAGTGAGCCTGCCAACAAGCCTCCCATGTGAATATRTGTGTGTGCTTCTTGGCAGGGCACATGTGACTTTGTGCCTGCACATTTTATGCCATTCCTACGCACTCCTCTTATCCTGAGCCCATTTTAAACTTGGGTGTCTGGAGACACAAAATCATTCCCTGGGATGGCAGTGCTGAGGAGGTCATTGGCACCTGTGGTCATGGTTTGCCAGCCTTTGTGGCACTCATAACACAGATCTTCCATCCCTGGGCAGATGTTTTCTCCACCAGTTCTCCAGCCAGCACTGGTAAYGCTGGCAAGAGCAGCAGGGTGTGAGAGGTTTACTTGTTGTATAAACCAAGCAGATAACTATACATTCTCCTGCTTATCTCAGCAGGGCTGGATCAAATGATGGCCACAGAGTTCAAATACCTTGAGCTGATTAAAACTGTTTTTTTCTTTTTTTTTTTTGTAGGTTATTTGAAAACAGATACTTCAATGTACTGAGACAATAGCAATAAAAGCTGTAAAACTRTGTTCTTCTTTTGGCACTAGCCCATTGTAAACAGTGAGCCACTGGGCTTAATGAGGCAATTCTGTACCATCACTTTTAATAACTGAATGTTTGTCTCCCGGCTATTCAGGTGGGCTATTACTGGTATTTAATATTACTGGCAATGTTGTTGTATATTTTGTGCCAGTGTTGGCAAAGAACAAGGTGATTCTTCCAGATAACAGCCCTGCAATARTATTTTTTCTGATTTTAACTGAGCAAAAGGCCAGGCAAAACCCCTGCACATTGTATTCAGCTTTGCCTTTTCCTTACAAACTTTATTTCAAACACTGAAAGAGTTAAATGAAATAATTACAGGCATAAGCATGTTGATTCTAGCTTCTGTTATGGCAAACACAAAAATGTATTGTCCTAAAAGGTAAATGTTGATTGAAGCAGAAAACTGACGTCAATATGAACTCCAAAGTATTTTGTATCTTGATATTTGGCACACAAGCACCATAGTGTATATATAGTGTGAAATACTTTGGTTTGTTTTAATTAGATGTATGATATACTGGTAATTGTGGTTCTCATTTCAAGTGTAACCATTTACAGCATGACTAATTCTGCTGAAAAATCCAAAATTGTCAGCAACAATTTGGAGAGCTGAGCAAACTGTCAAATGACACTGATGGGGTTTTCAGAGAAAAAGATTCATATACTCTGCTTAGTCTACCCAAGTTTTCAGGGTGATTTTTTCTGACCAGCATATTTTATAGCAATGTTTCCTCCTCACTCAGAAATGTGTTTGATGAAGATCAGTTCGTGGTGGAAGATGTAGATACTTGGTTCCAGCATGATGACTCCCTCCCCTGTAGATCTGCTGATGCTGGTTTGGGATTCTCCCCCTCTTCTTGCCTCCCACAGCCCACCCTGGGCCCCCTGCACATGGCAGCCCACCACTGTCAGCCTTTCTTTGTGCCAGCCAGTAGATCTGATCTCATGTTTTCCTCTGTCTGCARTTCTGTACAGCACTGAGCCATCCCCTGAGAGTTTGGCAGCTCTGGGAGTGTTGGTTGGCTGAGGACAGGGTGGCAGCAAGGTTGAAGTGTTGTGGGTGGCTCAGAGAAGTCCATCAGTGTGCTTACTGGTGGGTCCAACAACACTTCCACCGTGTACAAAATGAAGGCAAATTTCATTTTACCTTCCCTGTTGGCCTCCACTTGCAGAGTGCAGGGATGGGTCATAGCTGGTGGCAAAGGGGTTGTGTAGCAAAAAAAAAAAAGTGAGGGATGGGGCTGGGTCCCAGACAGTGGAGGCGTTTGCAGGCACTGGGTTGGAGCCTGGGGATGCGGGTGTGCTGGGACAAGAGATGGCCAGGATCTGGGAAGGTCGCCCAAGGCAGGTGAAGGTGGAGCATGAGGGGGTGGTGTGCCTGCAGCTCTGCTGGAGGCCATGCTTGAGTAAACTACACTTAGAATTAGACTTGTAAATGTCCCAAGCAGCCCCTGGGAAAGTGCCCATGTTGACTGGCAGGGCTTCCCCCTGTCTGCACGGCACAGTGTGCAAACYCTGGCCAAAGCCCTCGCTGCCCCTCCAGCAGGGATGTTTCTCCAGCTGTGAGATCTGCATGTTCAGCAGCTGTGTCTGGCACTGCCACAGAGCCTGCTGATGAATCTTGGTGCATCAAAGCCCTCAAGCACGGGCTTGGGCTTCCCTCTCATCTGTGAATTGACTAAAGCTTGCATTTATTTTGGTGAACCCCCAGTGGTGGCCATAGGCGTGGATGACATAAATATGTGTGGTCCAAAGCAGCACCCAACAGAAGAAAGGCAAGATGGAAGACAAAAAAAGGGAAAAAAAGCCCAGTTCTTAGTTTCTTACAAAGGTCTGATCTCATACATAGACTTGTGTTTTTTCCCATTTCATTTTCCTCACCCTGACATATGAATGGAGAGTGAATGGTTTCACAGAGAGTGCTGCTCTTGCTAGCTCAGAATTAACCCAGGGTTAGCTTGAACCTGGGCTTAGGACGGTGACTTGATCTGAAGGTAATTTGGAACAGTGCATTTCCCCCCTCCCTTTTCAGAGTATCCCATGTCCCACTTTCAAACATTTCTTTTCCTTTCAGAAATTCTAAAGGAAAGTAACTTTAATAAAAATTTTAAATTAAATACAAAAGAGGACATTCTTGAGATGCAGCCTGGGTGTGGTAGTTTATGTTTTAAGAAAGAGATTACTGACTTGGGACCTCATTAGTGTTCTCTTTTTTCATAACTTGGCTACATTGAAAACACTGTGTATGTCTGTARATTTCCTTGGAATATGTTCAGGAACTTAATGAAGAATTAAGTAATTGACTCATTTTCCTTGAACCTTGATGGATAAACTGCAGGTTTTTCTTTTAAAGCAAGAATACAATTTTTTTCCCAAGTATTCCAGGTATTTGCACTATGCAGCAAAACAAGGTCTCCAACAAGCAGGTTTTTTTCTGCTTTGCAAGTCTTTTTCTTCTGTTAGCTTGGCTGCCTTCAGGGGAAAATGTGGCAGACAAGACTGGTGTTTAGCAGCAAAAGCCAGCTGGGGAATCCCACTGCCTCCCCTCCTGGGGAAAACTGAGACAGACATACAAGTCAAAAAATGAGCTAAGTAGAGAACTYGCATTTTCCTTCCTCTTTCAGGTGGCTTTTAACAAAATACTTTTGGTGATAATAATCTGTTGCTTTGGGCCACTGACCATGTATGTGGGTCTGGAGGGAAATTTTATACTCCATGTTAACTCAGTTATGTGATGTGGCACACTCGGGGTGTTTCCTTACCTGCTACAATCTCTCACTTGAAGACTGAACATCCAGTTTACTAAAAATCATGGTGACAATTTATTTTAATTTCCTAGTGTTGTGTGAAGCAGAAATCGGGTCTCCTACGTTTTAATGGTGTTCTGTTTGTGACTGCYTTTATGATTAATGTCCCAAGGTAAAAAGCATCAGGATGCACCAGAAGGAGCTGTTTTAAATAGAAGGCAGTCAAAAATGAAAGAGTGCTTCTATGAAGCATAGCTGTGCCTCCTGGATCATCAGGAAGGAGCCTGTCCCAGAGGTGGGTGGGTAGGTGGTCTTGTTCCACAGCTGTGGCTGAGCTCTGGGCTCAGGATGCAGAGTGTGCTCAGCATGTTGCCTGTGTCTGGCCATGCAAACTTATCTCAGTCACCCAAGGCATCTATTACACTCTGACTCACTCTGCAGAGACACAGCCCGTGGAGAGATGGTAATTTTTCAAGGCAGAYACTTCAGAGTAAAACCACACTCCAGGAAGCCAGTTCCTTCCCATCAGTGAGCTCAGCAGCTCTGCACCAGCACTCTGCATCACAAATGATGTTTGGGGGTGTTTGCCTGAGCAGCACAGCCTGCTCAGAGATGAAGAACCTAGCCCACATGTCACAATTTACCAATAAATCAAGGTTTCAAGCCACTTGTGAACTAGGTGATTTATCCTTCTCTTGGTAGGTGGCTGATGTTCTTGTTGCTAGACTGGGTATTTCCCTGCCTTCAGTACTGATGCTGTGCCAAACTCACCTTTCTTAGGGCTCCTCTGCATGTGCAGGCTGAGAGTTTGGGTGTCTCCAGGCACATCACTGCAGGTTGGGAAGGATGACAGGGAGCAGCCTGGCAATGTGCTGGACATTCTATCTATCTCATGTGCTGGACATTCTATCTATCTGGCTTTCTAAAGATTTAGAGATCTCTTGCTCCAGTTCTCACATGGACTCCAGGTGCAGGGTTCCTGCTTGATCAGCATGCCTTCCTCTGTGCTTTTCAGGAAAAACTCAGCAAACCTGCCACGTATGGGACAGTTTAAAGCTTCCTAAAGCTGTGTCAGAAACCAGAGCTGCCTGACCAGTGCAATGGCGGGCCATTTTTTCATGTCACAGTGTTGGCTCTGCCGCTGACTGCACACAACTGTTGTATTGGGTGGCCAGGWTATTTGGTTGGAGATGAAATTCTGCATAGCTGGAGTGAATCACAGGCTGCAGGAGCTGTGCAAGCACCAGCTGTGTCTTGCACAGTGTCTTGCCTTTCTTTTGAACAACTCAGATGGTATCTTGCCCCAGGTTCTTTCCACACTGTCAAAATCAGTGCTGCTGGGTGATCACRTAGTTATCAGAGAGTAGATGGTTTGACCTAATTGTTCTGCTTTAAAGCAAATCAGTGCCTTTCATGAATTCTTATCCTGGTGTAAGTCTAGCTCATTTCTGCCCATTCAGAACAAATAAGTAAGAGCCTTAGGAGTTTACATACTGTTAACTTGCTACACATCCATTTGCAAGACTGATATCCAGTGTCTGCATTTGCAAATGGGCAGCATGTGGGATCCAGCCAGGGGTAAAACACTTGTATGAATTATGAATAAGCCCTGTCTGTKCTCTGTGCTGGATGTTTCTAACAGCTCTTCAGATGAAATAACATGCAATCATATAAACATTTGGATTCTGCTTAACACTGGAATGGCAAAGAAACCAAGAGCAAGTAACATTATACAAYCCAATATAATCCAAGCTACAGCTGTACCTTGGCTAATGCAAGTGTCTATAGACACTTACATGTATCTGTGTAACTACATTGTTAATTCTTGAGGTGGAGTTGCTACTGTGTGTGATAAACTTTTGGGCTGAAGTGGAAGAAAATTTTATTTGCAGAATAAAAATGTAATGATTTAAAGTTAAATTTTTGTATTTGCTATCCTGAAGACATAGCATGCTATTTTTGGTTATGTTTTGTACTGATCTTATGCTGGGGTGTTTCCTGTATTGATATGTTTTTTTCCTGTTTCAGCATATAAACTTCTGGATTGCTGTGCTTCTGATTTTCTTGGGAAACAGCTAGCAAATACACAACTTCAACTCCAGCAACAAGTCAGCCAGCATCACTAGAGAAAAGGTGGTGGTCAGCACTGCTTGGGGGGCAGAGCATGGCTTTGGCTGGACAGCAGTGCAGCCTGGCCACTGGGAGCCTCACCTTTGGCAGAGCTCAGGCTGGGGGCCCATGGCCACACACAGGGAGAGTTTGGGTGGCTGGTGTGTGTTTCAGGTCTTGCCAAAGGATCATTGGGTGGGCTCCCATTCCCACTCCCAGCATTGCAGTGTTTTCCCTTTCTTGCTGGCTACCTGATGAGGGATGCTGGGTGCAGGTGGTGGGGACCTCCAGAGGTCTTTGCCCATTCTGCCTACCAGTGTGGGAAACTGATAAAACTTTGCTGCCYTCCTTAACTCCTCCAGGCCAGAAGCTATGAAAATGAAATTCATAAGAAACAATTCAATGATCTGTTTTTCTGGTATCTATAGGCAACCTTATCTAGTGGAAGATGGGGCAGCAAATGYTCACTAGAACTCCAGTCAGTTTAAGCTAAGCCATTTCCCACCCCTACTCTTACCCTCTCCCCCGCCTTTTTTTTTTTCTTTCCCATTTTCCTTTTGATTAGAAACTTCCTTTTCCCAGCATTTCATGCACTTCTTCATTTCTAGCAGGGCATAATTCCCGACTCAAACATGGTTTGCTAACAGCTTAYATAACCCTGTAATGGAAAAAAAAAGGTTTCTTAGATGGAAAAATATTTACCCAGAAAGAACTTAGCTCTAGGCTTAGAGCAAGCACTAGGCAAGAGAAAGTATGCAAAAGCATTGTGAGTGAATGAAGGTCATCCTTCTCTCTTGATATTTTGCTTGAACTGGTAAATAGCTATTTCTTCCTTATGGAAAACAGAGACATTGGATACTTGAAGAGGCAGAATGCACATACTGCTTCTGGTGACACCAAACCAATCAGTGTGGAAAAGACAAGATGTCAAGGATGTAGTCATTAATAAAATCCAGGCAGCAGAAAAGATCTTCTGAAAATCTGTTGGGATATATGCAAAATGAAAATGAAAATAGCTATGCTGGTTTGGAAATGCACAAGCAATGTCTGGTTTGTATTTCTTAATAGGGGCTTACATTTGCATCAAACGAATTTCATTACTTGCTACTGAAGAGATCTTCCTTTTCCCCCTTAGTAGCTCAGGTGAAGTCTGACTGCTCAGTAGAGATCTCTCTGTGCTTGGACTGATGTTCTCTGATTGCTGTAAATGCCTTGATGTGTGACTCCAGGCATGTGCAAGTGGTCTCAAGTATCAAGGCAGGGCTGCGATGGACTTCACTCTTACCGCTTGCTTTGTATCAGCTGTTAGTGTGTCACTTTGCTCCAMGGAGTCCTGGGGTTAGAGGTGATGTTTAGACACATGGAGTCTTGTGAGATGTGCTTATAGGTGGGTGCTACCATTGACCTGCAGAGAGATTTTCTTTTGATGGTAAATAATGTAGTTTATAATCTGAGTTTCCCAAACACAGGCTTTTGTGATGAAGAGAGAACAGCAGTGATACAAGGTCTTCTCAGAAAAGGCACTAATAGTTTAGTGCAACAGCTCACTATTCTCTTTCTTTCCCCTGCTCTCCCTAAAGCTTCCCTATGTGGCACAGAAATACTTTTTGAACCCTTACAACACACCCTTTCTATCTGTCAMATTTGCTCATGCACCCTGTGGGCCAGCAAGTCTGGTTGGCACAGTCCTCCATCCTGGCTATTTGCTACAGATTTTCTGCCTTTTGGAAATGGGTCTGGGTGTTAGGACAATGTAATTCAGCCATGGTAAAGCAATTAAAACAAACWGTTTATCTTCATGTTCTGGCTCTTGGAAGATGGATATGCCCAACAGCAGGAAGTCATGGTTTACCTAAAAACAGGAACCCAGACCATGGTAGGCATGAGCTCCACTTGGCTCCAGACTATTACATCAGCAATGGACTTAATCCACACAAAATATCTAAGTATGYAAGTATGAGGGATCTGGAATTAATATGTCCACATCATTAACGTTTTTTTTTTTTTGGAAGCGATTACTGGGAAATGGTAATGTTACTAAGTAGTTGGTTTTCCTTCCAGCTCTGTAGTATTTGTATTTCTTTGCCTTGTTTATTATTTTATGAGCATTTTTTCCTGGTTTTGTTTGCGCTCARGACAGCAGATGCCAGGACATAAAAACTACTAGAGATGTAATCCAAAACTGTGAAAGTTGGGATTGTCTTGCCTATGGGATCAGGCGACTAATAATCTAATAGGGATTRTTTTAAGGCCCAAACCAGAGCCTGAGTAACTCTTCCATGCATTTACAGCAGTAATTCTGACTATTCTTTTTTTCCATATGGACTAGGTAGTTAATCCTTTGCTCCTTCTCTCCCCCCAAAGCATCTCTGAATGCCAGTTATATGTAATTTTTCACGAGAAACCGTGAATTTGAAGTGAAATAAATACTTTACATGTATTGCAGTTAGTCGCCAGTCAACATCTGGTGCTTTGGTATGGAGGGCACAAAAAGCAATATCTGAAGAGCTCTGGTTTGTCTGAATTCTGCTGCATTCAGCCTGCTGAGAGCTGCTGTCCTTAGCCTACCTCACCTGCTGCTGTGTCTCCTGTGTCCTTGATGCACAGTGATGCCTTGGCATCAGGTGTAAGTCACTGCCACACTAAAAGTTTAAAATCCTCCCAACATCTCCCTAAACTTCCCCATATCTGGATGGTGAGTTCTGATTTGGTCTCTCAAACTCTCTCCAAAGGGAAATGGAGGTAATACATCTTTTCCTGCCTTTTTCTTTTTTTTTTAAGTTTGACAAAAGATTGCCTAGGTATATGATTTAAAAACGTTTGCCTCTTTGGTAGGGCTAAAACTGGGATCTGCATGTTTCTTTGTCATGTTGACAGCAGCAGATGCAGGAATGGCTCCCTCAGAGCCAGTGCTTTGGCAGGCTTTTTCTGGTTGTCTACCTGATGATGGGAAAATGAATAACTGACAGCTGCTGAGGCGGAGAGGCACGTCACATCTCAGTGATGCTATTTGAATTGGCTGACTTGTGACATGTAATAGAAGTATTTCCCTTCGGATCAAGGATGAATCATGAAAATGTCTCATTACAGAGAATGTCAAAGCATTTTCCATAATGGCCCCAATCTCTCTATGTTATTGCTCTCCTCATTTCAAGAAATGGCTTAACAACAAATTTGATTTGTGAAATGCTAAAAACTAAGCTGGCTAAAGGAGCACCTCCAGTGTTATGATTTCCACTGGCCCAAGTGAGCATCAGCAAGCTGTGGACATTTGATCTGTGAACGTGATTCCCTGTCCAGATAAGCCTCTGGCAGTGGAAATCCCCACCACAGCCTGACCTTTGCAYGCTGGTGGGAAGTGAGTTGGCCCAGTGTCTCCTTCCTTGCAGTCCCAAATCTGTCTGGCATCAGCCTGAGCAGCTCTTTACCTTGGGAGGGTGCTTTTCTCCACCAGCCCAGCTGCTCTTACGTGACGGTGCAGAGTTCACTGCAAAGCCTCAGTGTTGACATCAGGAATATGACAGCCCTTATCCGGCCACAGAGCTTTCAGAAGTGCTGGCTGGTGGCCCGAGTTACCTGCAGCAGTTACTAATTGTTTGGTGATGACGCAAATGACTGGGTCCAATTTCAGCCCTGCTGCCGGCTCCCGGGCAGGAATGACCTGCTCTGCTGTTACTGCTCTCCATATCCTGGTGAAAGGCAGGCCTGTAAATTCCCCAGGTGTTGAGCTTCTGCCTTAGGTAGCTGATATTGRAAGGGAGGTTTAATTCCTTTTGGTATGAAATACTCTTTGCTCTGGCCTTTTTTTTCTGATTTAAACATTTGGACCTTTTTGTCACCCCCCATTTTATGCAGAAACTGTTTTGGATGCCTGTCTAAGCATCATTCCTCGTGCTTTTTCTACTATCCAAAACTGTTTAAAATCATATTCAATGGCTTAAATATTCTCCTTTTTGTCCAGGTTACAGGCCTAACTCTCCTGCAGCAGGCACATCATACAAGATCATTTCACCAGGACTTGTGAGCTGCCCTCACTGAACTGGAGCTGTCCCCTGCACTGCTGGTGACACTTGTGGAAAACTGATTCAATAGCAGCTCAATATCACTAYGTAGGTTTTCATAAATGCTTCCACTTCTGATTTGGTAATCTATAGCAGGTGCCATTTCATGTAGTTTATGCAATGGTCAAAGCATGAGGTGTATCAGTGGTGGGAAGCACCAGACCCAGCCTGATTCTGTGATGTGGCTGTGCCTAGTCTCCCCATCTGAGATGGGATRGTAATGGATGGATTAAAAAGCTCTCAGTCTATCAGCTTGGCACCATTTGCCACTCAATCCCTATGATTAGTGAGAGAGAAGTGAGTCAGAAGCACAGAGCAGAGGCTGTGCTGGTCCCCTGGAATCTCATCACATGCACCAGTGGTCTTGTGCTGCAGTTGGCTTGTGTGGGGTCAGTTCTGAGAGGCAGCAGGCAGGCAGCTGAGGGAAGGGCTCTTGCATGAGAGGCTGAGGCTGGGTAAAGTATCCAGAATAACTGTGGGGATATTTTCTGTGTGCAACCCTGAGAATATTTTCTGTATGGCTTTGTCACCTGTTTGGTTAATTAGTCCTGTCCGACTTTTTGCAAAAAAAAAAAAAAAAAAGTGAAGGGAAAAGAGAAAAATAGCTCCTTGTTTTTAATTGTAAGGTTTAAAAATAATATAAAACCCTCCTCAGTGGCCAAACCACAGAAATTGCCATGCAGATCCAAGAGCAGGTGTGCCTCCTGGAGCTACTGGAACAGCATCAGAAACCTGCTAGATCCCGTGTAAAAACTGTCCTCTTAATTCTGGGTCAAATTCTGCTCCAAATGTGGTTGAGAGCAAAACTCCTATTTACTTTAATGATTGCTGCCTTTCATCTGTTGTTTCTGGAATAAACTGGGATCAGACCTGAGAAGTGCATGCAACTAGTGTCTGTCAGGGCAGAAGGAAGCCAGTGATGCTGGGAGAGATTTGGGAATGAACTGGTTGGTATGTCCACCTTCTTGGGATGAGACCTTTCAGGAGTGTAACATGGCAAAGGATATTCCTGGTCTTTCAGCAGGAAACTGAAGTTATGGCCTTCCATTTTCACRTCATGTTTTCCTTAATTTCACCCACAGGCTGCTTTGGATATCTGCAGCCAAATGCCTGTGTGGCACTCAGCTCAGGAGGTCATTTCCACAGGGRTTTTGTGTTGATCCCTCCTGCCAAACCAGTGTCTCTGGGGGAGCCATCCCTGCATCTGCCAATGTGACTAACCCAGCAAAACAGCTCTGTGCCTGGCCTCAGGTGTTGGGCTGTCCCCCTGCATTGCAGTGCCTGAGTAGGTGCCTCTGCTTAGCTGGCTTCACAGAGCTTCATGGACTTCAGGTTTCACTCAGTGAAAAGTACCTACACCTTCTWCAGCTTGGGACATGAAGAATTTCAGCCAATTTTTGTGGTGTGAAAGTCATCCCATTCCTTTAAGAACTGCAAGGTTGTCTGAATATGTTTTTGTATTGTGATGGAAATAATGAAAGAAAGAAGGTAAGGTGTGTGCATAGGTTACTACAGGATGTATTTCTGAACTCACATATAGCCAGTCCAGTTTTTGGGTCAGTGTGGATTTGGGGTGCTAAGTCATGGTGAACATGAATGTACAAATAGATTCAGACCTTCCAACATTCTTCTCTCTATTCATACCCATCACAGACTTCAGAGATAATTGWCCTATTATTCAGTGGGAGAACTCCTTCCCACCCATTTTCCTCCCCCCTATTTCCCAAACCATTCCCTCTCACTTAAAGCCTTCCAAAACCTTTAAGACTTGATACTCCAGAGTGTTAAGCACCCTGGCCCTGGTTCAGTAGAGCACTTACACATAGGAATAATTTCATTTGAAGTCAATGCAATTATTTGCATGCTTTAGTTGCTTTGGAGTGAATTRCTCCATATTCAATAGGGTGGAGTCCATGGAGTCCTTTCCTGGCTGTGTCCCTGCTAGACAGGGAGGAAAGCTACAGTAGCTCTTTTCAGTGCCTGCCCCAYTGGAGAACAAAAGGAAGCGGCACCTAGAAAGGGTATTTCTGGGCAGGATGGGGCTGTGGTTCACTAATGCTGTGTTGTAAAAGGCTTGTTCTCATTGTAGTCTTATCAGAGCCTGAGAGATTATTCTTATCAGAGCATGTAACAATATTTTTATCAGCTTGAAAGATGAGTCTTTTATACCAGGGTGGCTGTAAGCCTCTTAAGACCTTTCCTTTTATTTACTTCTCTGCTGCACTTCTCTGCTTCTCTTCAATCAGCATTTGCCCTTTGATATGAAAGCTCACAATGGATTGACATTTGACATATAACATTGTGCTGGAGGTGTTTTACAGTGYAATATGCCTGGGTATGTGATTTAGGCCAGTGCCTCTTAGTTTGTGACTAGAAGTRCATCTCAAGTAGGGCTCCAGTGCCTGTTTTAGATTTAGCCCAGCAATGCTCATTCCTGGTTGGGGGTAGAAAAAAGACCAGGCTGGGGGTAGAAAATTAAAGTATGCAGCTGTGATTTTAAYTGTGCTACTTCAAGCTGCTAGTTTGAGCTCTGGGGTGAGCTGAGCAGCTCTTTGGGACGGGAACATCCTATTATATATGGAGTCCAGAGTAAGACTGAAGCTTCTGAGTTCTCCTGGAGAACAGCCCTGGCCCTGGGGCAGCAGGGGTAGTGCATCCTTGGGGGCTGTCCCCCAGGGCAGTGCAGATGGGTCCCAATCTCCTGGCTGGGGGGAGAAAGGCTGGCTTCAGGGGAGCAAGCCTTGGTCCTTGGCCCCTGGCCCTGACTGCTTTTGTTTCCCAGCTTAACCAAAGTCAAAGAGACCGGTCCTGGCTGCTCATGTTTGCAGTGTAAATGAGGACACAGAAAACASTGTGAGTGCTGAGTGGCTTTATTTTATCACATTCATGCCCCTCTACTCCCTTCCCACAAGCAGACTGTGTGCATGGGGATTTGTCTGCTTTTGGTGGTACTGCAGATGTGGTGAGAGCAGCTGTGCCCTGGGTGAATTCCAGTGTGTGGTACATGACCATGTTCAAATCCCTTGGCATCTAGAGAGGGTCTGAAATGTCCCTGCCAGCGGCAAAACTACTCCTGCACCTTCCCTCTCACTCCAGTCATACTGTGCCACAACCAGAGAAGGAGCAGAAAAAGTGCCATGGTGAAGGAAAAAGGAAACACTGGAGAACAACTGAAGGAAGCTGTCTGGAAGGAAGCACTCCTGTTCCTGTCCAGAATTTTCAGTGGGGATGTAAAAATCAGAGTTTGTTTCATATCAGAGATGTGAATGCAAGGCACGTGTGTAAGGGACCAGASCACAGGTTTGCTTGGCAAAGGGACTTGCCCCTGCCCCACAGCAGGGGTAGTGGGACCACGATGGTGATGTCAAACCTTCCCCTCCTGCAGGACACTCAGCTCACAGGAGCAGCCTGCACCCCACTGCTGCTCCCCCCTGCTCCCAGTAYTGTGGCCAGGTGCCAGTGCAGAGCATCCTGGCGGGGCATGTGTGGATTGGGATCATGCCTGAGCAGTGAATGCTGAGCCTAGTGCTGCCCCAGGCACAGGCATGGGGAGAGACACATGATCCTTCTTGGCAGCAAGGGCCTGTATGCATTTTTGGAAGYTTTTTGGGACTATTTCTCCTGAGGTCTGTGCTATCTGGGTGCTGTGAAGGCAGTAAAACTCAATGSCAGCAGTGCTGGTGGGGCTGTCACACCATGGCTCCCTCTCCACTCACTGGCAGCGCCACACAGGTGGCTGTGTCAGAGCTGCTGGGTGATGCACCCTGAATTCACAYTGCCTAACCCTCCCTCTTTTTGGCCTGTTCCTGACAATTTTTAACTCCAACAACTTCCACCAAGAAAAAATGCCCAGCRAACCTCCCTTTCCCTCTGTTTCCCTGTAGGGCTTCCTGTCCACAGATGGAACAAACATGCTGGAGCATCCCACACAGCTGTGCCAACTTCTGCAAATGGGGTCACAGTTCACAGCAGCTGCACTGGGCTGGTTTGCTCATCTTTGCTCCCTGGCACCCTGCAGCTCAGGGTTCGGGCTGCCAAGGAGCTGCTGCTGACCAGCTGCCTGCCCTGCTCTGCTCCTTCAGTGGAGCACTGTTGGCCCTCAGGGTTGTGGTGAAAGAATTTGGGGTTGTGGCGAAAGCRTTTGGGGTTGTGGCTGAAAAACTCCCCACACTCAGGCACCTGGAGCTAAACCGCCCAGATGTTTGGTTTTTTGATTTAGTTGCTTTACATTTTTTTTTTTTCTTGAAGACCTGAATTTACAAGCTAGCCTTGTGGGGATTTTTTTTCTGCTGGTATGGGAAACATCTGTGTAGTGGGGAGGGCAGGGGCTTGTCCCTAATTTCTGAATGCTTAAAGCTGGTGAAAGTGGCAACAGGACYGTGTTATTCACTATGATTACATCCACCCCTCCTTCTGATGTAGATAGATCTCCTCCAAAAAAGCATGGACSTGAGCTGCTTAGGAAGGGAGTGATCCTTTCAGAAAACCCTTTTCACATGGACCTAATGAGGAGCTGGACCAAACGTTTAAGGTAGCTTGTACAGTTTTTTTAACAGAAACAAAAGTCTAATCTAGAAATTATGTTGCAGATTGGTATTATACAAAAGCATAGCAAAAATGCCCTGTACTTCTTTAATCTCCAGCTCCAACTTAAAACCTTCATTTCTCTTGGAGTTTTGCTAGGGCAAGAGGCAATGGAATGCAACTGRAACACAGAARTTCCACCTGAATATGAGGAAGAACTTCACTGTGTGGGTGACTGAGCACTGGAACAGGTTGCCCAGAGAGGTTGTGTAGTCTTCCTCACTGAAGATATTCAAAAGCTGTCTGGACACAATCCTGAGTAATATATTTGGGGGATTCAGATTGAGCAGGGAGGTTGGRCCARATGGCCTCCAGTGGTACCTTCCAAAATTAGCCTTCTGTGATKCTGTGACTGTGGTATGTGTGACATTTTGCCAGCACTGGTTGCATCATGTAGACATCCCAACTGCAGACTGACAACTTCTCTGGCCAAAAAAGCCCCAGCCTGGTGATGTGTTCCTGGCCTGTGTGATGCAGCCATAAGGTGCTCGTCATCRCAGTTTTATGCAGATATTTAGATTTGCATGAGCTTCACAATCACATCTGAACCCCTTGAGCTGCTGGGGCACTCATGGCTTGCTGTGAGGGGCTGGGGCCCTCAGCAATTTACAGGGTGGAGCCCATCATCTGGCTTTAAAGTAGCTCCTTATGAATGWTCTAGACTGAGAGCAGAGGGACAGTGGCGCTTCCCACTGCTTGTACCCAGGGGAATAAAGGGAAGTGGGATTAGTGGGAGTTTTCAGAAGCCTCTAACTCACCATAGAGCATAAATATCTTCAAGGGTTTGCCCTCAGGTGCTTCTTAAAAAAGCAGCCGGGTTAAAGTGGCTTCGCTAGGTTTGTTCCCATGAATATGATTTTCCCCAGGCACACTTTTTACATATACCTGTCAGATAAAAGCTACCACACAGTAAAAGAAAAACAACACACAACCCTCTTAATTAAAGATATCAGGGCAAGGAGGCTCCTCCAAAAAAAAAAAAAAAAAAAAAAAAAAAAAAAAAAAAAAAAAAAAAGGGATGTGGTTCTAATTTACAGGGCCCTGGGAAATAAAGCTGCCCATGATTTCTATGGTGGTCCCCCTGGTTCCTGCTCAGAGCCTAGGCTCAGTGAATGCTGGCAAATCATTGCCCAGTAAAGGCAGGCATTAGAAAACCCAATTTAAAAGCTTCTTCTCCCAGTCTGTTTTCTGGGGCTGGTCCCTCTGGGTGTATCCTGCCTGCAGCCTTGTATCTATCTCCTTGCTTAAGTTATCTTCCTGCCTATCCAGCCCRTGCTGGGATCCCACTGGTCCCAAACCCCTGTGGGCTTTTCCRAATGCATGATGTATTTTGGAGGATGGGCTCCTTTTGTGCCAGTGACGATGGAATGCCTCTCTCCTCCTTATCCCATCCTGTAGGGCTCCCCAGCTTTTCCCATGTATCAGGTGAGGGTGGGCTGCCCAACTCCTCTTCGGCAGAGCTGTGACCCCCTGGCATGGGAAGCAGTCATTTTTACGTGGCTGCTCCTGGCTAGCCATTCATGGGCTGTGGAAATGATCCTAAGGTGCTCAGGAGCTGGGACAAATGAGTAGTTTGCTTTGCCAAGAGCACAGTGTGGAGGAAATGGAAGCAACAACGAGTGCCAACAGACAAACCAACTGCTGGATGTGCCTGKTTTGTGCCAGTTAGTGCAATTTTGCTGACAGCTTGCTTTGATGTAAACTCATTCTTGTGAACAAGCCTGAGATCTTGTATTTGAACACCAAGAAAATTCTGTTGTTGAAGATTTGAAAGCTGCAAAGGCTTTTGCTGGTGTGCAGTGACAGTGTGGACCCATGAGAGATGCCTTTCAAAGTATATCAGTCTGGGACATTGAGGAGGGAGGGAAAAGATGGAAGGGGAGGATGCATTTACCAGAGGCTGCTAAATACTTGGTCTGAAAAATCCATGTGTCTTTTTGGATATGTTTGTGTGGTTTAATGGGAGGGGATTTCACTGTGCTGTCCTGTCTGCCCTGCTGCAGTTGGTGCTCACGGGGGATTTTTGGGAGCGACAAACTGCTACGGACAAAAGCAGGGGTCTGGTGCCTTGGTGGTAGAGCAAAGACCAAAATGACCGATCGAAAGCAGGGCGACAAGAGCTGYGTGTGAGATCCAGAACACAGCCCAGGCCGAGAAACCCCTCGTGAGAGCGACAGCGAGCGCTTATCTGGCTCTCCCATCAGTCTGCCGCTCCTGGGAACCCGCGCAGCGCCGTGATTATTCCGAGGGCTAGTTGTGTAGGTGGCCGAGCCTGTTATCGCAGGAGCTCAGCGTTAGTCATGAGAGCGGGCTTGCCAGACATGCCCTGTGCCGCAGTGCCGGCTTTATCTGCGCTGGGCCGGGGCCTGCCAGCCTGGCATGGGAATGCGGCAGGATGGGACTTGAGCGGGCTGGAAGGGAGCGCGGCTCCGCCGGCACCCAGCGCGCTCCGGCGGCCTTTCCCTGCCCAATTCACATCTGAATTAATGCAGCGGCCTATGAAGGCACTCGCAGCTAACAAGTGGTTGTGGTTTTGTTTTGTAAATCKTTATCTCGCTCTCAGATCAATGAAACTACGCTGTGGCCGGCAGAGTTAACGCGCTACGGCTTTCAGGTGTGCTCTGGGCTTGGGTGCCCAGCGCCAAGGAAACTTCCAGCGGCTCCTGGAAACACAGATCCCCTCGAGCGTGATCAAAGTGGGTGCAGTAAAAGGGAGGGTCCAAAGTGACAAACCTTTTGTTTAAATCTTAAAATCTCATCTTTCCTTGCATGAAGGAGAAGTGACTATTGATGAGGGATCACAGAATTATGCTGTTTTGAGCCCTGGTTTTACACAAACAGGACCGAATCAAAAAAAACCTTTTGCCTGTGAGGAATAACAAGAAATGTTGTGCCAGTTGCACGGCTCCCAAGGTCATTTCCCCTCCTTTTGTCTGTTCCAGGAGCACTAAAGCAAGCAAATGTAGCATAGACTTTTCAATACAAGAAAGTGAAGGAAGCCTACTCTGCTTTGAGCAGGTTCCTCAGCGCAGCTGTGAAGGAGGGGGCTGCAGGACCCCATTGCAGGGTGTTGTGAGGCTSTTCTGAAGGAGGCAGAGGCAGCTTTGGTGGGTGACACACAACTGAAGCCTGGTTTCAGCCAGCACCCTGGTTTGTGAAGGCATTCCCATCTGCTGTCATGGTTAATTTACCTGCAGCACAGGTTGCCAGGGTTATTTACCTATCATTTACTTGCTACATATTGATTTTATTCTGTTGCCTGAAGGCATAGAAATAATTAGCAAAAGAGTCTTCCCATCACATTTATTATGCAGTTAATTAGAAGTTTTATCCTATAGAGTAGTCATGTGAGAAAAACAGCAGTGTAGCAACTCAGGTGTTCTCCTCCCAGCTGATGTGAAATGGCAGGTCCCCATTGACTCCTGCCAGCCCTTGTTTTACAATAGCAGCAGGAACATGCTGCGCTCCAAGAGACATAGCAAACACCAGTGGCTTTTGTTCCATGAACACTTGGACACACAGCATGTGCTGCAGGGAAGYTCTCACTATTTAAGCAGCCTGTTGGGTAATTAAGGTGACTTGTTGCAAATCAGTGCACTGTTCCTCCACAATAATTTTTGTGTCACTTTGGGGGGGAAGGGGGCCTGCCAGGTCTGTGGCATTTCCATACCCTTCATATTTGCCTAGTGTGTGGATGGTCCAGGACAGTCAGGTTAACAGTGTGCCCCTGGGCTTGGGAACTCCAGGGCTCAGCAMAGTCATACCAAATGCTGAGCCCTGCATTGCACCTCTGCTGAGGTTTTTCCTGTGGAAGGATGGCTTTCCATGCATTGACCAGCTTGTTATGACAGAAAAGCCTTTCTTGCCTTACAGTGATAAGTCTCTAAGTCAGATAGATCAAACACCTATTTTCTCCTCTCTTTCATACAGTGGGTCCGTGCAGAGTTTCCCACGGGAAGGTGACTGACATTGGGTGCTGTGTCTGCCTCACAAGGTAATCACCTCCACTGACATCTCTGAMATGGTCTCCCAGGCAGAGTCTGGCAGTGTCTGGTTTGTGGCTCATGGAAGGGCAGAGACTGTGGGGTGGCACTTTTGTGTGCCACACTTGAGGGTGACAGTCACTGATCAGCTGCCTCATGTGTGACTGCTGCCCCTGAGCTGTGCTTGCAGCTGCTGCTGGGAGTGGGAGAAAGGAGCTGTGGCCATGTGTATGTGTACACAGCAGAGATGAAAAACAAACTTGCACATGCCAGTAGGTACTTTGGGCATTGATAATGAATCTYTCCCTTGTAACTGAGTGGCTTAAATCCAGCCTAGAGAGAATAATGTTTATTCCTGAAAAGAAGGCTCTTCAGCATGATTTTCTGGCTGCAGTCCAACATCTGATATCTGTTTCTTAAATTGGGATAGGTACATGTGAGTCCTGGAGAGGAACTGTGACTGGTGGTTAGGTGAAGGTAYATCTCAGTCTCACCTCCTAAAAAGTGGCTCCTGTAAAGCTGGGAGGAAGCATATGCTGGCTTGGCTATTTTTCTATCTGTAGAACCTCAGGTGTCTGGAAAAGCTGTTGAGCCAGGTAGCTGGTAGTCCTCTGAAACTGCTCCCATTAAAGTGTTTGTTCCAGACTGTGACATGAAGAGAGCACTTGTGCTTTGGCAGAGGGGGCAACACTGGCCAGGAGCTGCTTTTGAGTCAAGTATCACTGCTTCCTATTGTGAAAATAGGATGCCAGCAGTCAGACAATCACCTGAACAAATGACCTGGTGCCATGTCCCTGGAGAAGTCCCCAGCCAGCAAAGAAAGGGTGGRTGGAGGTGCAGAGCAGGACATCTCCCAGCAACAGCAAGGGAGGGGTCTGAGCAGAGACCAGGGGTTCAGCAAGCCCAGGTTCTGTTTTCAGATCCTCCTCTACAAGGTGGCTGTGAGCAGTGTGCCTTTTAGTTCTGCAATCATCACTCTACTCACATGGTAACTTCTTTGGGTCTGAGTGCTGTGCATTTTCCTATTGTTTCCTTCAGCCTTGATTTAACTTGATGCCCTTCCAGAGGGTGGGAGCTTCTCTGCAGAATTACCTGAGGTGCCCCCTGTGCCAGGGGTGCAGGCAGGCAGAACAGCCAGGGGGCACAGCCCTGTGCTGGGYTCTCTGGGAATCTGTCACCTTCTGGATACTCTGCTGACACCCTAGGGCTGGTRTCAGCACCTAAGTTAGATGCCTACAATTAGAATTAGCCCAAGATTAAGGTGTGATCATCMTCCCCAGCCCTTCACAAACACACCTGTTTTTTAACCACACTCACATTCCTATTTGGCTGATGTCTGGTTTTTCTAGATGAAGGCCTTTTTACCTTCAGTCAGTGTGGTGAAGTGGCCCTTTCCTGGGTAAGTGGCTACCTCAGGACATGGCCAGTTGACCACCTGCACTGGCATCTCTGAAATGGCCTCCCTGACAGAGTCTGGTGGTGTCTGGCCCATGGTTCATGAAAGGGCAGAGACTGTGGAATTTTGCATGCCACACTTGATGGTGACAGTCACTGGTCAGCTTGTGGGTGTCATGAGCATGTGGAGCATCTGCAAGTCACTGGATGAGCCTGGAACAACGGATCATCTGTTCTGTGTGCCTCAAGATTGTGGTCTGAGATGCATGTTCTATTTGGACAATATTAGACAGTACTTAAAAAAGCAATTTCTGTTGCATCAGTGGAAAAAGAGAAATTGTGCTTGCCAAAAGCCTCATCCTCTTAGATATTTATCAACGTCTCATCTAGCTTAGATACTGTATTCATAGCTCAAAGCTAATATGGTAGTAAAAGTGACCTTCCATCTCAATYTTGCACAAAAGAACCTGTAAATTCAAAATTAGTAACTTAAACTTTCAGCTGTATAAGAAACAACTGGATTATAAATTGATTGCTTCTTCAGAGAAGACTTCTTTTTTTCCTTAAAATATCTTGATAAGCAGTTTTGCTGACTCAGTTATATTTTAAGGCAAGTTCACTTTGAAGCAGCTGTGCAAAAGGAAGCAATTACCATTGCCTGCCCCCTGGCCTCTGTGCCAGAGGGAGGAAGCTGCAGGAGCAACAGCCCTCTCTGGTGTGTCGTGGTGGGATCCCTGGGAGCATTTCCCAGGCACAATCTTCCTGCCTGGAGCAAGCAGCTGGCTCTGGTGGTTTGAGAGCTTGCCCCCAGCACGAGGTGCAGGGCAAGCTACTGGGCAGGGAGACAACGTGAAGCCCTGACTCGATCTGCCAGCAAAACCACTCGTTATCTGTAACCCACTGGAGATGAAAGCARCCCTGTTTACCTATTTAAACTCTTGGAATGAACCCCTTGTGGCTGCAGTGTGTTAAGGAGGAAAGCAGGTTATTGGGCATGTCGTGGTGCTGAGCTGTTGAGCTGACACAGCAAGACGTGGAAGTCTTGTCCTTCCATAACTCCAGACTTAGAGTGGGTTGTGATGTGTAGCAGCAGAATGTACCCCAAGAATTTTTGGGCTGGAAACATGAGAAGCTGCTTTTATTWGCAGCCATGGGATGGTGCCTGATGATTTCTAAATGGGGGATGAGGAAAAGAGCATCAAATCTTCAAGTGCCTGTTGTAGATTAAGAGGACCCTGAGCTTTCAGATATTTTAACTATCAGAATGATGTTGCATCTGATGGGAAGCAACACTGGTGTCTATGTTTGGATTCCCATGGGCTGTGTGAAAAGTCTATGGGGAATGCCAACCAAAGCCATTTCAATTCTTGCCCGTGATCCTTACATATTATCCTTGYTTCAGTGTCAAACAAGACTTCACAACTCAGAGTTGCTCATCTTGTTTGTGATGAAAGCAGCAATTCAGTTGCTGGAGAGCCAAGAGTATGTAGTTTCTTATCATTGAATATTATATTTCTGGAGTTCATTTTTGAGCCTCTCTCATCCTAAAGTACTTGGGAGCTACCAAAGGTTGCAGCTTGAACTTTTCCTCCGAACTGGTGTTCTTGGTGAGGCTTTCACAGTTAAGTTTTGGCAGGAGCAAAGAAGGGGAGAACACTGAAATTTCCGTCTACAAGTAACTAATCAGGAACCTGCGGTCTCCTTGCGTGTCTGAAACTAACCTTTAGGTGGGAGATTCCCGGAGTCCTTTCCAGATAGCAGAAGATGTCAGGGTTAGAGTCTGTTGTCTTCTACTCAGAAGTCACATATCAGAGTTTCCCTTTCAGAAGGCGCCTGGAATGCAAACTTTTGAAGCACATTTTGATGAAAGGTCATAATTTATCACTACAGGAAAACATGTTGCTTGCTAATTGAATTCAAATCAAAACCTTTCATGYCTGGCTGCTTCTGAGGGAGAAAATAAGCTGGCCATGGCAAACTGGTATCATTCAAACTAGCTTGACACTGGYCTAATGAATTTCTGACTCGAAGATGAAGTTTCCTCCTTAAAACACACAAATCTGCAATCTGTGAGTACTGTCCCTCTTCATCCTCTGGCTCTTTGCTTGGCATGCCAGCTGCTGGTGGACCAGGGGTCACTTTGTGTCCTGCTTTAACCCACCAGCTCACCCTGAGGTTTTTCTTCTCCTTCCTCCTTGCATGGGAAGGGTTTTTTTTTTAACTCCCACTTAGAAAAAGGATTCGTAAGGTGCACTGTGGACAGCAAGCAACCTTGAGGTGACAAATCCTCCCTCAGCTCAKGTTGCTGTACCAGAGCTGGAGGTGCTGCCTGCTGACTCACAAGTGCCACTTCCTTGGTCCTGCCGTGGGGAGGAATGAGGCACTGAGCTGAGGACAGCCAGAGACAGGTTTGGCAATGGAATGAGCCTTGCCATCTTCTTTTGTGGGTGTGCAGAGCAATCCCCACAGATCTGTTGAGTCAGTCCCATTTRCAGTGCTTGGCTGCTGGCGAGCCTCTGCCTGAGGTCAGGAGACTGGCATGACACACAGACAGGGGCAGGGAAAGGGAGGAGAATTATGCTGAGYGTGAGGTGCCAGTATGGGCACTGCCAGGCATTGAGGGGTTTAGCTGAGCTCCTGCATGAGAAGGACAGACCCCCATACACCAGCTAACCTTGCTATGGATGCTGTGCATTAAACCCCAAAACAGACTGGTTCAAGGATATTTTTTTCAGTATTGCACCTTCCTTGCCTTTTCAGCTCACTCTTTCTCTTGTGTTTCTGATGAGTTGGAGAAGTGCTTTGTGTGCAGGCAGGTCCCACCTCTTATATTGGGATGTTCATGTGACTAGAAGATGCTTCTCTTTCCCCCAGCTCCAGCAGGCTTCTTCAAATCCAGTACCCACTGGAGGCTGTTTAACTTGCACAAAAGGGAAAGAAAACCACAAATCTGTCAGGTTTTAACCTTCTAAAATAGGCATTATCCATCACTTTTAAAATTAATAAATTTCTCCAAAAGAAGATGTGACAAGAGCAAAGGGAAAATCAGTAACCAGCAAGATGCTTGGCTTGGTTGAATCACCCCACCTGCCTTTCTGAAATTAGCTTCCAACCCTGCTGAAATCACTTACAATAAATGTATCTTAGAAAAATGAGAGTGATAGTCTTTGTTTCTCTCTCTCTAAAAACAGAAAGTGCTGTTTGACAAAGGACATCACTGCAGGCTGCTACGTGACGTAGGAGGCCCTGTGAACCATCTTGCTGCAAACTAATTTGGGGAAGAATTACTCAGAAAAAGCTCCCTTGAAATACGTGAGACACATGAACATTTTGGCTGTTTCCTAAAAGCAAGAGGTGTCTGCACTGTGATTTAAGAGCAGCTGGTTTATGAATCAGGGTTTCCCCAGAGATGACTTACTCTGATTGTCAGGGCTGCTGCTGCAAGGCTCTTTGCTTTGCTCAGTCCTTGCTCCGGCTGGGCCAGGTAGAACTGCCATGGCTTTAACCTTGCACACAGGTTGTGCTCACAGTTTTAAAGGCAATAATACCTCTGCCATGTGATGGATGTAAAGAAGCTTATAGTGCTTCAGACCAGGGAGCAAACACATTGAAGGGGGATCCTTTGATAGAAAAGTCGGTCTCTGTTTGTGCTGGCTGCAGTCAGTACAGATGCCACCCCAGCCTGGAAGAGAGAACTCTCCAGGAACAAGGCTGTAGGACCATGGGCTGTGGGCCCCATCCATTTCCTATGGATGGACTCACACTCCAAACCAGCTTCTATCCTAAAAACAAAAACCAAACTCTGGTTTTTGTTTTTAGGATAGAAGCTGGTTTGGGGTGTGAGTCCTTTAATCTCTTTTTCATAAGTTTGTCCCTAAGCTGCTGCACTGGGGGGAAGACCACATAGAGAGCAAGAGGCTGCTGAATATTTGCTTCAAGATGCCTCCTGAGCCATGCTGGATCACTACATGCAAGGCTGACTTTTGGGACATTATCATCAGGGTTACATTTTTGTACTCATCCTTTCTGATGGTTGTCAGTGTGAGTGCTTGGTGCACACTGGCTGTCTGTCTGAGGTTGAGCAGAATGGAGTAAATCAGATAATCTCTGGCTTCTGGGCATGTGTGTCACAACCTCAGCTATCCATGGGCTGTTTGTATTGTGCCTCGTGGTGCCAAAATGGAATTTTTCAATGTTAGCCTTAAGAGCCCACAGGATCAGAGCTTTCATGTGAAGCAAACCTGTGAAACAGAAAGTTTCCAGCAGCTGCTGCTCAGAGTGAACTGCTGGGGATGAGTTCACCTCTGATTCACTGCCTGCCATCCGCAAGGCTGGTTCCTTCCCAGCCACAGGGCTCTGCTCCTTCCCTCTTCCCATCAATGGAGTAGAGAGAGGTCAGGGGGTCCATACAAGCTGCTTTTGAATGTGTAGAGTTGAAGTAATACTCAGGAATACATTAAATTGGAATGAAAAGAAACTGAGGCCACCTGAGGCTGAATCAGAAACTGAAGAAAAATAAAGGAACAATGTAAAAACAATGCCTTTGCACCAAGCTTGTTAGGTTCAGTACACTTTAAAGCAGCGAAGGGCTTTGGAAAGGTRCCATGAGGTCCAGGAGTGTGAAAGTGAGCTGAGGACATCGTGTGGATTATGTAAGGAAAAAGAACTTTTAAAAAAMCCCTATTTTTATGCTTTTTCTGGAGAAATTAATTCCTGTGCACTGGGCCCTGTCATTTTTTTTGTCTTGTTGAAATGTTTCTAAGGAGATATATACTAAGAGTATACTTAAATTTGGAAGTAACTTGTGGATTTAAGTATTTTAAAAAATATTTTCCAGCCCAGTAGCTGAATAGTTTTTAGTGACGTATTCTGAATTTCAGGTACCACTGAAGCGATTTCCATGAATCTGCAAAAGTAGAAATAAACCAAAACTTTGTCTTTATGCAAAGGAAAGCAAAGAAAAAAAAATAAACAAAGGACTTTCCCAGGCTTATCCAATCTCTTCTTGATGTCATTTCATCTGACATTTATTTGAAAATCAAAACATGAGAGCATGTGTACTTCCTGTGCCTCACATTACTGCTATTTTAGAAGGAGAGGAAAKGAATGTTTTCCTATTCAGTTACTTCTTTTGTTCTGATTCAAATGGTAGCTGGCCTACACTGGATACAGATCTGTCCAGGCACTTCTGTTTTGTTTCTCTTCCACTGTTTCAATTTTCTGTATTTTGCTTTACAGTCTGTAGCAGGCAGGCTATTGCTGTGTGCCCAGAAACCACAAGAGTGTGGAAGAGTAACAGACCACATACCACACACATGCTGATATTTTTATGAAATCAGGTCAGTCGTTTTCAATCCCTCTTGCCAGCAGAGGAACATGACGTCTTGTGTTGTGATAATTCTGAAAATCCCCTGTCCCTTTCATTGTGAATCAGAAGAGATCTGTTCCTGTTTGTGGGGAAAAAAGCAAATTTCAAGTGTCTGTGTGCTGCAGTGAGATGAAGTTGGGTGAGCAATCTCACTGCCCCCCAAACACAGAAGCCAAAAATTTCCATCTGATAACACAGGCTTATTCTTACAGTCCTGCTCCTTGAGATTGGGAAGGGCACAAAGCAAATGTGAGCCAGCTGATGGTGTCTGGCAGTGCACAGCTTATATTGATTTGGGTTCTCTACCCATGAGGTGTAGCCCTTGGAGATGTGTCTATTCTCGGCCAACTTTAATATTTATATAATATATAATTCTTCAAATTACTTCCATAATTCTATTGTTTAGCTTGAGCCTAAGAATTTCACATTTGGTTGTAATGTCCAAGACCTGTCCTAGAGGTGCAGGTTTGAAACAAGGACCTATCCTGTTGCTCATTTTCTGCCCAAAGTTAAATTGCAGGCTGGTTTTCAGATATCTTGTTAGCCAGCACAGGTTTCTGGCTAACAGGTTACTGTGAGTATGCTTACCAAAAAGCATGAAGGTATGTTTATCCTATGGGAACTGTTCCTCCTTTCCACAGAAACCCATGTGCTCCTGCTGACTCACATAAGGCTAAGGAGCTATCCCATAATTTTGGCAAAAGGGCTGCAAGACTGGGTCTGGATCAGAGGGATTTGCTATGCCATTAGTTATGGCTCAGAAAGGGCTTTTCCTCTTCTGATCTATTTTGCTCTGGGCTAGATGGATTGAGAAGACTTATAATATCTGGTAGCACTGGTGCCAGTCTCCTCTCTTGTATATTTAAGTTTGGGGGACAGGGAAGGACTGTTGGATTTCTGAAAGAGGGCTCCGATGTGTTTTCAGAGCTTGACTTCARTCCTCTCATGAAGGCAACATTAGATGCTTTTTGTTTTGGAAGTGTTTTATACAAAAGATGCCCCTGCCTATGACTTTGCTCTGGTCAAGGCTCCTTGTCCCTGGCATGACCACTGGGAACCAAGTGGGCATGCATCCTGTCTGCCAGGGTGCTGGGCCCTCGCCCTTCCTGTGCATGCACAAAACACTCAAAACTTCTGCAAAGATTATGGCAGGTTGTCTAAGGTTCCAGGGAGGGTTGAGGGGGGAAAAAGAACTAAATCTAGATCTCAATATGCTACACTGGTCCAGACCCACCGTCTTTCCCTCTCTTCTGTGCTTGAGGAAGTCCCCTTCATCCTTTGCAGAGAGCATTTCCTTCTGCCTGGGGCTTCTTGAACAGTGGRATCACTGCTGCAGGTCACTAAGCCATGCCTGTCCCCTCTTGGGGGAGGCTGCCAGTCAGCTCCCTCTCCCTGTGTTGGCCAAAAGATTTGGCTACCTCCCTATTTTGTTCTGTGTTCCTTTCATTGTGAAACTGATGCCTGATGAATTCTGGCTGTGTCCCCTTTGGCATGRCCCCATTAAATGTGTATAGGAGAAGTCACAGCTGGATCTTTTCAGGAATCTTGGAGGGCAAGAGGGATGAAAGCTCATGCTGCCTTCCCAAGTGCAAGTTGGGGGAAAACTCCTGATGAGCTGAAAACATGAGCTCAGGGAGGGAGGGGCAGCTTGGCAGCTTCTCCCCCAAGGGCTGATAAAGGACTGGGAGCACATACATGACCCATGGAAAAAGCTGTTAGTTGCCTGTGTCTGTCTTGCCTGTGATGCAAACCCAGTGGGGCTAAGTCTGCATGGGCTGGAGTTAAGCCAAAATGACGTGCACTTGGGATGCCCCACCAACAGCAACAGAGCTGCTGGAGCCTGGCACCGTGCTTTCAATATTCTCTGCAGTGATGTGATTGATCCGAAAAGAGAAATGGGCTTGGTGAAGGCTGGTGGGCAGGCATGTCTGCTCAGGAGTTTTCTGGGAAGCTGATGGTGGTTGGCAGTGCCAGGTCAGCTCTCCTGGAGCCACTGCTGGCAGCCAGCAGGATTGCGCAGTGCCTGGACGGAGCCATGCTGCGCCACGCCTGGGGCCTCTAGACATTGTTGTCCTACAGATAAATAACAGGGTTTGAGCTGCTGATGTTGCTTGTAACGTTGTGAGTCAGGTTTYCCAAAGACCATGGTGCTGAGCTATGGGAAAAACCAGCCCTGTGTTTAGGTGTCTGCTGGACTGCTGAGCTCTGGAGAAATTTTGGTACCCTGCYGCAGGAGCTGCATTTCCTTGGGTGCCATTGCTCATGACTTCTGCTCAGGCTCGAGCCTGGCCTCCCTGGCCCTGTGCTGTATCCCTGGGTGTGAGGGCCCAGTTCTGGTGAGATCACACAGTCCCAATGTGTCATCTCCCATGCCTGGTTCTCATAAAAGTGGCGGCACCTCTGGGGGAGTTCCTGCCTGAACAACTGGGTGACATCAGGCAGAATTGGCTCCCTTTTGTACCAAGTGATTTCTGCTTAGGACTGTATGTTTATTTTTAAGAAGGGAAGTACAGCTGTACATTTTTAACACTGCATCAGTACTGAGAAAAACCACAGAGATGAAGCTGTCACAGGACAAACACCAAATCTTCTCAAAATGATTCCAGCTGTGCTTATCTTTTTACATAACATTGTGGTGTAGCATTTTCACTCTTTTTCTGCTTTACTTTTTGTTTATTTGGTTTTTTTTTGGTTTTGCTTTAAACCAGGCTGGACACTTCAAATCCTGCTTGCAGACATTGTGAGAATTTGGATTGTAATAATTTGCAGTGTCTTCTGAAGCTGCTGCACTAAGGTCCAAACTGTTTGAACAACAGGACTTCAGACTACCCCCTGTAACCTTTCCTRCCAAGACAGAAAATTAAACTCTTTAGCTTTGTTTAGATGAAGTAAATTGTTATGGCTTGGGTTTTGGTTTGCATCTTAAGGTTGTGTATTTTATTATAGTTAATTTCTATGAAATTAACAGAAAATGTATTGAAACATAATCATTTTGAAAGAAGATTCCTCGGTAGTTTGGTTGGCTGTGACTGGGGCATGGAAGCTTTTGCCTTTTGATCATTTTTACCCTGACCCAGGGTATTGTTGAAATTGAGGCTGAATTGTCAGATAGTAAAGCTGCCTCACTGTGATTTTCCAAAAACCACAGTTATCATCTTTGCAGTGTGGGAATGTAGTATTTGTCTTCAGATCTACTAGATGAGGCACAAAGACTGTTTGGCCCAGCTTGCATGCCTGCTTAAGCACCTAAACCCAACTGATTCCAATGGAAATGACCTGACTAAGCATCCCTTGAATGCCAGGGTATGGTCTTAGCTAAGAGGATGTAGTCAGCTCTTGATGGTGCAAAGAACATCCCATCTGAAAGATGGCATCCAAAGCACAACTGCAGCACGAGATAGCACTTGGGATGGACTCTCAAACAAAAGACCTGGCTGGGGAGAGTGTGTGCTCTGAGGACAGGCCAAACCACTGGGAATTCTTTTATATCACAAAAGAAGGTGCTGAAAGGGTAAGGAGAGTAAATGGTTTCATAGGTTAAGTAAGTTTAGTGGCCTGCCCAAAAGTAAACCTGTGTGAGGGCAAAATGCCAAAGCAAGATGACACCAAAGGAATGATTTATCCTGCTCTGCAAACTGTGGTTATTAAATGTGCAGATGCTGGAAGTGCTGCTGGCTGGTCTGTAGTGATGCTGCATGACAGTGTCAGGGGGAGTGTCTTATCTCCTGAATGCATGCTCCTGGTAGGATAACATAAAATGTGAGTAGCACTCCATRTTMATGAGAATTCAAGCAAATGCTGAAGCTATGCAAAACYATTTTCTTTTCTTTGGCAAGATGAACTCTTGAGAAGATATGAAAGTATGGATCCTTTTGATTGAAGGGAACAGAACTCAATGTTTCAGCCAAATTTACATTTTCTGCTGTTAAAAGAAGAAAATTTATTCTTCTGTTTTGCTTTTTCCCAGAAAAGCCAGGAAGAGGGGACTGAAAGTTTAATTTGCCAGTTAGATGTTCATTTTTTTTGTAGTTAGAAGGAAAAATGCTCTCAAAGAAAGATGCTTTTAAGTGTTTCAGGTTTTGCTTACATTGCTCATAACCTTGTATACCCTTGTTATGTCACTCATGGTGAGAGATTTCTATTTTTAAGACACCCAGTTTCTCAGCCAGGAGACTAATCAATCATTGAGTGCCTCCTCTGCATCCTGTCAGTGTAAAAGATGTTAATGTAAAGAGTGTAATTGAATGAGATGTATAGACTCCTAGTGGAAAGAAAAGTTAATTTCTCAGTTAAATTTATTCTGCATATTTTAAGGTGAGCAACTAAATTGACTTGTCACTCTGAAATGTTTATTTTTATGTCAGTAAAATAATGCAATAAGAATAAATTTACAACATATGAAATTGAAACAACTCATTTAAAAAATAGATCAAAGCCAGAATTTRAAATATTTGATGTTGGGACAGGTTTATAGGTGTTAACCAGAGAGCATAAGCCTGGTAGATTATTTTCTTTTTATTTTCCTACCTCCTGTGTGGTTGGAGTACTGTGGGAAGAGGATTACCTATAAGGGGAGAGGGATGTTCAATGTATGGGCAGGAGGGCCAATGGCACTATCATGGCTGGAGCTATCTCCAAACCTCTGTATTCCCATTCAGAGCCTGATCCTCAGAAAYAGGATCTGTCTGCTATCTTGTAGTGTATAACCCATTCTATCCTGTAGAGCATGACCCATGTTCTCTYAGGGCATCTAATATGTGGCATTCAGCAACTGAAAACCTGATTTTGGAGATTTTTTTTAGATTCCCCCAACCCCCCCTCCTCCATGGTTCTTGTTCTCATAGCTTCTTAATCACTCTCCTGTGCCTTGGCTTCCTGAAAGTAGCCCATCTGCTCTCTTGCACTGCTTTCTGTCTGCRCTGAAACCACAAAACTCAGATTAGGCTCTTCAAAAGCTTTACCAGGCTTCAGGAACTCCTGAAGCAAATCTGGGCCCGTTTTCATGCAAATCCAAATACCTTTTATGGTTTCGTTTCAACTTGACATTTTGATTCTGAGATTTTTTGAGCTTCTCAGACCCTACGGCTTTATGTGAAACCCAAAGGGCGTGAACTTACATGAACTAAAATGGAAAAAAAATATTCAGATGAACCCACTGAAAACTGAAACTACGTTCCCACAACTGTGCTTAATAAACTGCTCTGTTTTTCTCTTAATTGCAGAAGTGGCAACTGCTGTTCCACAGCTAGGAGCTGCAGCCAGGCTGAGTTTCCAGTTTATGTGTATTAGGTGTATTCAATGGGGATCCTGCTAAATTACAGGTGGTTTGTCTCTTCCAACTGGCAGTCAGCAAACAGGGWACCTTCTCTACCTCAGTGTGACCTGAGCAATGAGACAATCAGTGTTTTCCCCTGCCACAGTGTGTTGCCACAGGAGTGATGCAGGCTTCTTGTCACAGTGGGTCACACTGTCACTTCCTGGAAAATTGCAGGGTGTCCTCTACCTCAGTCAGCCCAGCTCTGATCATGGTGGGGAAGTCCTGGTACTGCTCCGGCTGAGCACGTCCAGCACCTCTTCTGTCTGTTTTTATCCCAGCACATGGTGGCTGTGCCARCCAGCCTTAGGGGCCACAGCCAGGTCCCACTGACCATCTGCTGAGCCCCCACACAAGCAGGTCACCCCAGCTGTGGGACACATGCTGCTGATGGCAAATGGACACACCAAGGACTCATGGATTGGTGCCATCCCTCTCCTCTGCTCATGCTGCCCATCTTCCCAAGGGACAAATGCCCCGAGGATTGCCCTGTGAGGAGGAGAAAGAAGGAGAAAGAGCTGTTCCTGGACTCAGGTTACAGGCAGGGCTGCTGATAGGAGAGGGAGCAGTTCAAGCTGTAGCAAGTAATTGAGGATCTGGCTCTCATGGTAGTAGCCAGTTTGGCCCAAACTGACCCAAGCCTGGCTGCTCTGTGCAAAGAGCAGAACCTCAAACATCACCCCATGTGCTTTCCCTCTCAAGCACACGGAGTTTCCAAAGCTGTTCAGGTCTTTCTSAGAGGACAAGCTCACGTTGCTTCCCACTCTGAGTGGCTGAGCATGTGCTAGGGAGCTGAGTGAGGAGAAGATGGAGCTTGCACAGGGCTCTGGTGATCTATAGTGTCAAGGTGTCTTGTCGGACATAAAAAACAGGATCAGGATCTGTGATCCAAATCACATGTCCTGTGTTAMTAGTCCTGTAACTCAAAATTGCAAGGTCCTAGTACCACAAAGGATTTTAGAAMTTACAAATGGTGTCGTGGAATTCTTTCCCTTTTTCTCTGCAACTCTGAACCACAGCAACTTTTCTCTACCCTCTTAATTCAGCTTGCCAACCTGGTACACCTTTCAAGGTCTGGGGACTAGCTCTCCAAGAAAGCTCCCATAGATGAGAGGAGCTGGAAGCTCTTGGCACCCTGAACTTCTCTGTCCTTTTGTCAAACCTGCTGTGGGACAGGAAATTCTGCCTTGTGTGCTGCAGTCCTTCCCCACCCATGCCAAAACACAGTGGACTTTCAAAAGGATTTTTAGCACTTGGAAAAAAAAGAAGTGATACTATGATGAGCCTCTCCTTCTTGTTTCCTCAGTAGTCTAGACTGCTTTCCTGGCCAGAAAAGACAGAGACAAGTGCTCCCTGCAGGACAGGTGGGAGCAGAGACAGAGCTGTAGGAAGTGCAAGCCAAGCCTGGGGAGGTGTCCTTACTTCTGGGCTTAGTCCTGGGCAGGAACCCCATTCTCGTTTTGTCCCTTGGGCTTCAAGCACAAGAAGATGATATAGTGAGTCCCATTAAAGGAAACAGCTGTTAGTAGTGGGCTTTTACTTTTTTCTTCTTCTTCTTCCTTTTTTTTTTTTTTTTTTTTAATACAAAACAGCCCGAAACCCTTATTGGTAAAACCGTTCTCAAGCTCTGACAGGGAAATCCCATAGCCTGTACCACTTCCATATACAGGCAAATGGTGGTGTTTGACCTTTTGACACCATGTTCTCATGAGACTTTACTGACTAAAGAACATGGAAAAGCCACTGTGGAGCTGGGGCTGTGAATGARGCCATGCTTGGCCCCTGGTTTTCACTTTTTAAAAGAAAATGTRTGTGTGGGAGTATAGGTCTGCCATTTCAAAGGCTGGCTTGGATTTTGTGTGTCTCTGTCTATGGGAGAAGTGAGCAATCCACACCTGGATTCTGAAATGAAGCTTTGAAAACCATCAGTTAAGGCTTTTTATGTTAATTAAAAGATTAATGTAATTGATTTAAAGAACATGCAGATCAGAGCAGCCTATTAGGGATGTGCTATCTGCAGTTTACATATGGTTACTCACTGCAAACACCATCTGCTCTGTGAAGCGAAGAAGGTGGTGAGGTTAGTCATGGGTGGAGTGGAGCAAGTTGTCCTCATAAGTTACCCTATGGTAAAAAACAGTCACCTTATCTCTTCTAGGAATTTACTACGGGCTTGCTAACGCTTGGTAACCAGCTTGTTTTTGTGTTTTCTTTCAATCCTTTCCCACCAACTTCTCCTGCACTAGAGGCTTTGTTTCTGAGAGTTTCCTGGATTCCACAGCCATACTTTTTCACATTTAGTCATTGCTGAGACTTACTGCTTCAGAGGTCCTACAGCTGGTAATAGACACAAGGAATAAGTGATTTTCCCAGAGTGACAGGAAAGTGAACCCAGGCATTCCCAGTTGTTACTTASTTAGAAGTTGGTGTYTTKGGGKTTTTTTCAATCTCTCCACATCACTCTCTGAGCCCTTTTTCCAAGACCAAGCAGCTAGTTAATATACTAACCCTTTCTCTGGGGCTTTAACATCAAAGTATACATAGTTCCCCAGCAAACTGGATTTTTTTTTTGTTTAAATAGACTGGTGTTAAAAACAGCACTTCATTTTTCATGTTGTGGGGACAAAACTACTGATCAGTGTTTCTCCAGTAATTTTTAATTTACTTTGAACAAACCTGAGCAATGATTGTGGCTTGACTTTCTTTCTAAGAGGTTTACAGACTCCTCATAGATGGAGAGAAAAACAAGTGCTGCATTTGTTTTGCTCTCTGTCAGATAAAAGAGAGAGAGAGCTTCCTGAAGAATATTTACCAGACTTTCACTCCTATTTTTATGTTCAACTCCTATCCTGAAAATGTTTTGCATCAAGAATTATACGTCTGTGAGAGAACACGTGGAGAATTTATTACATGAACATGGGCTTTTTTTATTGTTCAAAACTTCCTCTAGAGAAAAGGGCCATTAACCTTGACTGCTCCTCCTTTTATAAATATCAGCCTGTTCACCAGAATTGCATTGCTTCCTGGAAGCTTGGTGAAGCATTGAACCCTAAAAGAGCTTAGCACAACCAAAACACGGCAAGAAGCAGAAACTGGGAGGATTGTAGTCATGTCTGATTGCTATTTGTAGCACCTCTGTCGTAGCTTTTGGCCAGGTTGGCAACACCTTGGAAGATGCTGTGGCCATTTCTGGCAGAGGAGTGCAGTTGAGGATCAGCCCATCTGTTGGGTTCAATTTCAATAGGTCAGCAGGATAGATTAGTTGTTTTTTTTTCTTTTCCTTTAACCTGAGTTTCCTACAGACATTTCAGCTTGAACACATTATGGGTTGTACTATTGGAAAACGTGGTGCATGGCAGTTCTGGGTGAGTCTCACACTTTCCTTCAGGTGGTGGAGCCTTACGGGTTTAAAACTTCTTAAATTAAAGGCACTTGTAATGTTTCCCAACTTCCCTTACATCTGAATCACAGGGGTGCTTTTCTGTGTTGCTGATTAAAAAAAAAAAAAAGCCTTAAAAAGGCATTTAAAGTGTTGTGCATGTGAAACACCATCTTATCATTTTGCATTGGCACGAATGGTGGCAAAAAGGTGGAGAACCATGTCCTGTTGGTCCATCTGGACTGTTCTGCTTTTTAAACGTAGCCTTTTACTGACATTTGTAATGACAAATAATTTGTATAATGAGGAGTCTGCTGGACATCAGAGCGACAGGTCAGGGTGGGTTCTGCTGGCAAATGGAGTGGGCAACTCCCAGGAGAATGGCCAGAGGAGACAGATGCCTAGGGGTGTTTCAGGGAGTAGATGTAATGGGCTGATGAATATGACTCCAGTGYTTCTTTTTGGCAATCTAGAAATGATGATGAGTAAGCGCTGAAAAGCAAAGCCCATGCACGCGTCCTTAAAAACAGAGCRTACACAATTTATACTCTKGGTTCATTGTAACTTTGTTTTGAGAGGCAAGACCTCATCCTTTGAAAGTTTCAGTCATCTCAAAACAAATGCTGTGTCTSTAAGTGACATTTTATCCCTAGAAGAGGCCAACTGATGTTCTAATAAACAGGATTCAGAAAGCTTAAGAGATGTTTAGATTAGGAAGCACACCTCACCCACRCATGGCAGATTGCTTTCTGTTTAATGTGTCATTGTGATTTTGTCATTTGTGGGTGCAAGAGGAGGCTGTAGATGTTTATTTCTTGTGGAGRTTTTGCACATCCTGTGATGGTTTATTATAGCTGGCCTATCTGTATTATCTGAGCAAATTAGAAGGAGCTGGAAAAATCATAAACCACCAAAAGAGCTGCTAGGAGATGGAAATCTATAGCCTCTKAAAATGGAAAATGAAAAATTTCAGAGAGTGGAAAGCATTTGTCAGTCAAAATGGAGGACATAATTCAGCTTCACACWGAGCTGACAAAAACTGCTTACTTGAGACACCTACTGGATCTTGTTTCTCCCCCATGCTCCTAATTACTCCTGTTTTCATTAACTGGCTGACTGCAATGGAATGGAG